>RJWM01001275.1:0-161959 GCA_004363535.1 Dasyprocta punctata
AGGATTTAAGATATATCTGCCCTCCTGGGGCTTACTTTCTAGTGCAGGGAGGCCATCAAATACCTAAAAAAGACAATGATTCCAAAGTATTACAGATGCTGTGAAGAGGAGAAAGTGAAGCTCTGGTGGATTCAATAAAGTACCCGAAGTCATACACTTATAAGAAATAAAGCCATGACAGTACCTTTCTTGTCTGGCTCGAGTCTTCATGGGCTGTCCCAAATAGAACCTGTAAGGGAGAGTTAATCCTTACCTTGGCATAGCATTTTATGCTCTTGCAAGCAATTTCCAGTATGTCACCATATTTCACCTTGGGACATTATTATTTCCAGTGGCTCCTCTGAGACAGGAGTTGAACTTGGTAAATCCTCATGATACAAAGGATCAAGACAAGTCTTGAGTAGGCCATGTCTAGAGTAAAGCTTCAAGAGCCAGAATTTAAATAGGAAAAGGTCTCTCCTTTCTCTTCCAGTGACTTACAGAAACTAATTCTTGTTCAGTCTTTTCATTATGGAAATAAATTCCCAATGAGCAGGTGCTGTGGGGGAAAGAGGAGACGAGGGAATGAGCCACACTCTTCTCCCAGTGTCTTTAGGGAATCATATCTCCTCACACACGATGTACATTCTCCTTCTGGATCCCACTCCCAGCAATAAGGTCAGCACATGACGGCTTACAAAGTTCTTTTGACATACTTGATCTTGAACCTTATTAAGTAGCATTTCATGCTCATTGGGATTTTCAGACTGACTCCAGACTGAGGGCAGACAATTCTGTTTCTGTGGGGTTTGCAGGGATCTGAGCCTTCAGACTGACATCAAGTTACTGGAAGGTCACTTGCTGGTGTGGTGTTGGAAGGAACTCCTTCTAGGAAGCACCCCTGCCTGCAGAGGCAGAGCGTGTTGAGAGGGTAGGAGTGGCGGGATATACTGCATTCTTCATGAATACAGGTATTCTTTGCAAACACACTGCTCACTAGTATGCCTAACATTGTGCCTATTTATTACTTTTTCTTACTCTGCCTTTTTGTGTCAGTGGGCCTGCTGGTTGCCGTCCTCGTCCTCTCTGTATTTTGAGGCTTCCAATCAGAAGACACATATTACAAGGAGTTGTAGGAAAATTCAGTAAAAGTATAAATTGCAAAAACAAAATAAAATAAAATAAATTGCTGCAACCCTGCCAAGAGCCAGTGAGGCAATGAGTCTAAGAAGTTTTAAAAATACTAATAATTTCTTATTCCATGATTTCATTTTTAGGATTGTATCAGAAGAAAATATTCAGAAGTGCACAAAGGTATTCCTGTATCTGACCATTTATTATTGCATTATTTATAAATTTGAAAATTAGAAGCAATCAACCTAAGGAATTATTGGACATAGATTAAACAAAATACAGTATGTCCATATAAGAGAATATAATATAGCCATTTAAATTGCAAAAAATATTTTAATAATAGCATATTCATATATAACATATGTAGCAGGTTGTAAAACAGCATGCATATTTGGATCATAATTTGGAAAGGATAATAAACATAAAAAAATAGAATAGATACCAATATCTTATAAGAGTTACTTCCAGTTTTGAGATTATATGTGGCTTTTATTCTTTTTTGTATGCTTTCTTATTTTCTTCAATGAACATGTGCTACTTTTGAAATTTAAAAAAATCCACTTAATATTATTTATGCATAAAATATTTGCTACACATTAAATAAACCATAGAGGTACTGAGTAAGGTCTTGGTTTGTGGGATAAGTATTAGAGATGCATGTGATTTGATGAAGCGGAGAAAATACTGTTGCTGATTGCTGCACTGGGGGCTGTGTACTAGAGGTTTCAGGAAAGCTGCTATGAAAGGAGAACTATTCTCCATAAAGATTTTACCCTTAACTGGGAGAAAAGAGCCCACCAAAGTGTGAGAGTAAGTGAAGGAGGAAGCATTCATATGGGCCCAACAGTGGTGAGAGGCGAGAGCTGTCTGGAAGCCAAGTCCAGAAGGCTAGATCAACCAGAGGAAATAAGGTGGTGGGTAGACCCCTCCTCTGGGTGGGAAAGGGAATTTCCTTGGGTTCCTCCCATAGAATCCAAGCTGCCTGTTTTAACTGCTCAGCAGAGTGGACCCAGGAAAGCTGTGTGCTGGGTAAGAGCACGTGCTGTCAGACCATCTGAGGAACTGAGCAGCCTGGCATGCCATGGGGGTCCTGTGGGAGTGCATGACCCTGCCTAGTACCAGCTGGGAGGCCGCCTGCCCTTAGTACATTTGGGCTCCAGCTGTAAAAGTAGTTTTCTCTATACTTGGGCTGTTTTGCTGAGCAGCCCAGTGCAGACCAGGGCAGGACAGGTTAGTGTAAGGGACACATATGAGAGGCTGTGATCTCACTGTGTCATGTGGCATCTGATAAGAATGCCATCCTTCCCCTAAAAAAGAATGCCAAACCCTGGTGTGGCCTTCGATTATCAATAATAACCCATGGGTGTGAGCAGCTGCATGGAATACTTAGCACACATAGACATGCATGTGTCCCAGTCACCAGACGCTCTCCTCCCTCCAACATAGCCAGGCCGTTGTACTGTGGAGTAGTCCTTGAATTTGTGGGGTCAGTGAGACTACAGTCCTGCCCACTCTTGTCCTCATCCACAGCCCAGCTTGGAGGTGCCATCCTCGTGAACTCCATCTTGGCTGCTCTGAGCTGCTCTCTCTTCTGGGATGAGTCAGCCAGTCTGTGGACCCTTCACTGATCTTAGGGCTGGCTCACTCAACAAAACTCTGTCTTCCTGAGGGACTTGTCAGGCACACACTGTCTGCTCATTCACCCCAGCTCCCTCAACTTCACAGGAAGGACGGGTCAGGTTATCTGACAGGCCCCAGGCTCATTTGTACCCACATTAACCATGAAGAGGACAGCGGCATGGTCTGATCTCCAGTAGTCTTTAGTTGGTGCACTTTGTAACAATCCCCTAAAAAACCTTCTAAGAAAGTGAGGCCCTTTATTCATTCATTCATTTAATACATATTCATTAGGTGCTAGGACATATGTCCACATAAATTTGTACACAAATACCCATAGCAACTTTATTCATAGTGGCCAAGAAATGGATATCCATCAACTGATAGATGTATAAATATGTAAATCTATAATGAACTAATAGCCATAAAAAGGAATAAAATATTGACACATCCTATAGCGTGAATGAACCTTGAAAACATGCTAAGTGAAAGAAGTTAGGCCCAGAAGTTCTCATAGTTGGATTCCACCTGTATAGTAGCATGGCCAAAATAGGCAAATCTGTAAGATTTTGAGGGACATATATAGGTTACTGGTTGCCTTGGTTTGAGGAGGTGGCAAAAAAGAATAGAATTTTGTTTTGAGGTGATGAAAATGTGTTAAACTTGGTCATAGTACAGGGACAAATGAAGTTCTACTTCTGCAGATCCAACTCCAGCTGGATGTCTAGGAGCACTGCAGGAACCCTGCTCAGCTCGCTGGGCTCTGTTCTTATCGCCACCTTTGGCTGGTGACCCAGGGTGCACTTGTGGCACTGGCTGCCAGACTAGAATGAAGCCAGGATATGCACAGGGCAGTGATTCTCATAAGTGGGAGAAAACCAGAGTGCAATAGCCACCTGCTCTCCCTCTTCAGGGGCTCTTGAGGGGCGCACTGGTGACAAAAACAGATGGCATGACTTGGTAGGATAATCCTGCTCCCCATAGCCTTACAGGTTCCTTGGTCCCACAGGACATCAGGATGCCCAGTGCTGCCGAGCCCCACCCTCTTTTTCTAGCAATATCATTCCAAGAACTCACTCTTCCTCCACACACCCTGGCATCTTCCTGCCTTCATCTCCTTGTTCACACTGTGCCTTCTGCGTTGAGTGCCCATTTTTCATCATTTTCTGTCAAAAGTTAACTTTTCCTTCAAGGTCTGGACCGAATGCATCTCCCTCCACGTACATGTATTCCTACATCTCTGTTTGGCATTAGAATGTGTCTCTCCTTCCTTAGATTCCTACTGTACTCTGTTATCCTTAGTGATGAGTGACAGCACCACCCACTGCATATAATGTGGGTATTCCTGTCTGTCCCATGAGTGTAGGCTTCTGGAGGGCAGGGATGCTAAATGATGCCAACATGTATCCTCCCTAGTGCTCCATGCCCTCAGGAGGTGTCTGCTGAATTATGGCACGAGCATTTTCCTAACTGGGTCAGCTGTGTTCTCCAGAACTTAGCATGCAGGACTTTGCCATTAATTAGTTTCAGACTAAGTAATCTGATTTCATAGACAGTGCCTGTTTGCAGGATTTTAACTCTCTCTATGCATTCGTTGGCTCGGGCTATATTTAGTGGTCACTCCTGCATCTCTGTTTCTTCCTGTACCTTCCCTTAGATCAGACTGCCCACTGCTAAGTGCCAGCAGCTTCCAGAAAATGCCCTGGAAACAGGTTTGTTTGGCCATTGGGAGTGCTGTAAGAGCTGGAGAGGGAGTTGTCAAAGCCAAGAGATTTTCAGTTTATTATGTTCTGTTCAGCTAAGCTATTGGTCAGATTTCTTCTTTAGACATTTACACTTTTCTGCCAAATACAAAAATATTGCAACCGTCTGCATCCCAATTGGTGAACTGCAGAGGGTAACATGATGAATATTTTAGCAGAAAATTGTTGTTCTTTCCTCTGCGTGATTTGTAAAGGTCTGTTGTCTTTTTACACAGAATTTTATTATGCACTAGTGCCAATTTGTTTTCCAGAGAAGCACATCTCCAAATTTATAATGAAAGGCAACCAAAGTGGGACATTTCATGGCCTTGGCTGGACACCAAGTGATAGCTGATTTTTGTAGCAGGGAAGACAAAATAACAAATCCTCGGAGGGCAGTTTTGTTTTCTCCTTCTGTTCCTGTACAAAATTATTTGAACAATATACTCTTATTTTAATTATTAGTTAATGAAAGTATGTCTGTATTTCATATTTTTTATTTTTTAGGTTTTAAATGTCAAACACAGGATTGACAAATGTGTCTGGACTGTTGGCCTTTGATTAAAACTATGGATAAATTAATTAATGGTTCACTTAACCAAATGGACTGCAAGAACAGAAATCCAGTTGACCAACTGTTACTCATTAGTCATCTTAGTTGTTGTCTACTCTTTAACCAGAACCCAGAAATGATAAGTACATCCATTTTGTAGAATGAAGGAGTAATGCTAATGGTTGAAATTTTATATTTTATATTTACTTAGTTAACTCTGAAATAATGATGTCACTGTAACATATACTTTTTATTTTATTTTATTTTATTTTGCAGCACCAGGTATCAAACTCATAACCTTGCACCTGACAGACAGGCACTTAAGCCACTGAGCCAAACTCCTGGCCCTGTAACATATACTTACCTATGAAACATTCTGAAATCTCATTTGCTTCCGAAAGCAAGTGAGGATCCTAATTTATTATATATTTTATGCTAGCATACAGCCGTATTAGAGCCCTTGAAAACCTCTCCCATGTCCTCTTTCGTCTTATGCTTGTTCTTTACTACTTATATCCTTCACGTTGTGGAGACTCTACTTTGCACACAAGCATGCACATTTATGTACACACATACACACACACTCCTATCTACACACAAAGCCTTTCTTATTTTCCATGCTCTTAACTAAATTCTATTCTATGATTTTCCATTCTTTGTGGACTCTGATTTCTACTTCAGCTTCCAGTGATGGTAAAGTTTCATTTGTTTTTCATCCTCTGAAATCACATACCATATTTCTAAAATGTCAGTGATTGCATTACATTCATTTATGTCTCCAAAAAAGTAATTATAATTGCAAGACTCCAGAGATGTTGGTGCGGCTTAATTTTAAAGATGTTTAAATGTAATACAACGTGAGCCTTAGAATCAATGAAATCTATTTGAATTTTGCAGGCAGTCTCTGGAGGCATGGTTTTAGTGACTCCATGGGGGAGGGCCAGGTCTCTTGGTGGGGAAAGAAGTTTAGAGTTAGATGAGATTTTTATTGACAATCACACCATCTAAGTGAGTTGCCTACTCTATCTGCAGTGAGAGTGCCTATGGGTGTGAAGATCCGGTACATAACAAAATGAAACATACACTGAAAATACGTAAATAAAGTTAGATTTGCCTACAGAGCATTCGCAGCTGTTCTGTAATGCTGCATAAGCTGTATGGCTCGAGAAAACCTGTCTACATTAGGCTCTTGACTAAGGCTGGTGACCCAAGTTCTGCTTTTTGCTATGTTTCTCCAGAGTCCCAGGGACCTAGGTCTGTGGTTTTCATACTTTGTTCTCAGAGCTGGAGCTCTTCAGGTGAGATGGAAATCAGTGGACCTTGGGTTTCAGTCAGGACAGCTCTACTTTTATCAGCCTTAGATATTACGTCTGCGATTGATTCTGTATTTAAAAATTTTTTTTACCCTGTGAAAAGAAATCTTGAAAATCATGGACAGACATGTACTCTATACTCTCCTCCATTACTAAAGTTCTCAGATTTGTTTATTATTTCATTCCAAAAAGGTAGATTATGAAGACACTGGAACCTTTCTTCTTAGATAGTAGCATCAGACAGGAGAGTAATTAACGTGAGAAATTATACAAATTTCTTCCTCTTGTTGGTTCCTGCTAAAGTCTCCCACTTAAGTAGGGAAGGAAGTAGAGTTGCCTAGTGTATTAGTTTCCTATTGTTGGTGTAATAAACTACCAAAAATTTAATGTCTTAAAACAATATAAATTTATTCTTTTATAGTTTCCTGAATGAGAAATCCAACATGAGTCTCACAGGTCTAAAACCAAGATTTTGGTAAGTTTGTGTTCCTGCCCGAAAGCTCTAGGGAAGAACTCATTTCCTCACCTTTCCTAGCTTCAGGAGACTGCCTGTAATCCTTGCTTATGGTCTCTTCTTTCATCTTCAAAGCCAGCAGTGATGAGTCCAGTATTTGTCACAGTTTTCTCTCTGGTTCTCTTCCACAGGCAGATCTCACTCTGACTATTCTGCCTCCCTCTTTCATGTCTAAAGATTCTCATGATTACACTGAGCCCTTTATAGCCATTGTAATCTCCCTATTTTAAGATCATTTGATTTTATCTTAATTCCATCTGCAATCTTAATTCCCCTATGCTATGTAATCACATATTCACAGGTTTTGCCAATTAGAATGTAGACACCTTTAGGGGCCATCATTATGTCTGCCACACCTAGAAATAGGAATTACAGTATGACAGGGCTTGTGGGGGAAAAAAAGTGACACAAAAAAAGCCACAAAGCCATAAAGTAGCTTATTTTGAGTTGTGGCCTTATCTCCGTATTATTGCTAAATAATGTCTGTTAGATAAGGGATCAGAGAGTAGTGAGTGAATATTTCATGTGGGCATGATGTCATAGGTTAGGTTTCCCAGAAATAGACACAGAGGTGGAGAGTTCCACTCTGGATGTTCAATAAGGATCGATAATTTTGGAAGGCCCCTGTTGAGCCTCTGTGAGCTTTGAAGGTGGCACAAGGGAGCTAGAAATTTGGGTACAAATTGCCTAGGTAGGAGCATGGATGTGATTGTGAGGGAAGCATCTGTTTTGTGTAGAGGCACTCCTTGGAGAGGGCTGTTTGCCAGTGCATGACCAATAACTGGGGAATAAGTTTACCAACATTAGCAAGAAGTTCTGGTGCTTTACACAAAAGTACTCAAAAGTACACAAAAGTACTGCAGTGCAGGTTGGGTATCAGCGAGAGGGAGGGTCCCCTCTGGAGGGTCCCACAGTAGAGTGAGTATGCAGGAGATGGGATTTGCCCAATCAGGCAAAAGGTGATGGGGTATTTTTATCTACTCCTGGCACCCCAATTCCTGCAGGAACCTCAGGCCTTCTGTGCATCGAGAGACAGTCTGCCTGTGGGTAACCTCCAACCTATGCCTGGGGATCTCAGAATAGATTGTAGTAACATCGTCCCAAAGATTCTGGACCCTGAGCATATTTGCAATAGGAAGAAAAGAAGCTGGACTGAACTCCATCTTTGTCTTTCACCTCTGAGACTCATACTCTGACATAACAGTCAACTCAGCAGTGTTTATAAGCCTTGGTGGCTGCCGCTTGTGGCAGCTGTTCAGAGGTATTATCCCGCAATCACAGCTCGTTACGCCATTACCTTGTCTTCTTCAGGGAAGAGGATGTGTTCATCCAAAGTCTGTAGATTCAGGGACTATTTCACTTCTCCCAAAGTGAACTCTGCCCCGTGACCTTTGCCTCTGTTAGGACTTTATACAGGGGCCAGGAGTCAAGTTTAGTCTTGAGCATGGCATAATAAATAGCCACCCACTCTGGGTCACTAGAAAAAAATATTAGCCCAAAAGAAGGTCCTTAACCTGCTATCTGATGCCTGAAGTCCCACTGTTAGGACACAGTTTTCTATTTCAAATCTGATCCCTAGTGTAGACACTCTCAGAAAGTGAGTGAAAAAGTCTATTTTCTTCAAGTTCCTGAAAGGAATTTTATGATGTAAGTTCACAGTATCTTCCCTAAGTATCCCATGGAAAGTCTTTTGACAATACCAAACACCTATAAGGTGACCTAGTAATTCTCCTCCTGTGGATGTAACTTAAGGAAACTGGCCTAAATATCAAGAAGAATTTATACACAACAGTGTTTATCACAGAAACAATCTGAATGCTAGATATCTGGAAGATGCTCATGTAAATGATCCGATCAGTAAACATTTTAGTTGGGAAGAGTCTGTAAAGACATGGCAAAAATGGTCGAGGTCGTGAACAAGGATTCATTTCTTTTTTTTTTTCGGTACCGGGGATCAAACTCACAACTCTACGCCTGCCAGGCAGGTGCTTACACCACTGAGCTAAATCCCCAGCTGTGAAGAGGGAAACAACCCTAGATTCACATTAGTGTGTGCACTTTATCTCAGCTATGCAAAAATAAATCCAGACACCAAGAATGGAGAAAAATACATGCAAAAGGCAATGATTCCCTTTGTGGTAGAATTAAAGGTTCTGCCAAAATTATTCTATTATTTGCTGAATTTTCAAAATATTGAGGAATGGCTCTGCAAGATTTTGGGAATAAACTGGGGAGCCTCAAGGGCTGAGACCAGGGTCAGGACCCTGTAGGTGCCTCTGTCGCATAAGTAAGAGTCAACTCAGGACAGAAGAGTGAAAAGCCTGGGCCAGGGGTGATGTTCCAGGCTAAGAAGATCCTCTTCTTTCTCAGTCAGCTGAGACCTGGCTGGGTTTGGAGTCTAGGGCTAGCTTGAGGCAGCTCCTGTTCAGGACCCACCATGAAGCCCTGAGTTCCACACACTGGTCCTCAGCTCCACAATAGTCCAGCAGCTAATCTGCGTGCTTGGTGCTGGCTGTACAATGAGGCAAACCTGGGCAGAGTAGGAGCATCTTCAGAGTCTCAGGGCCTCTACCACCTCTCCTGTAGAAGACGGCAGTGAGGGTACCCACCTCAGGGGCGGTGTGGGGGCTGAAGGAGACCATGCATATGCAGTAATGACATGCTTATCAGTGCCTAATCCCAATATGCACAGGAAGTCTATAAATGCAGGGGCCCCTTTCCAGTCCAGGTGAGGCTCCAGGTGAATCCCTGCTGGGGAGACTACAGCCATGGAATGGTCATGGTCAGCACTCGTGTACCAGACAGGGGACAGTGTGGACTCCACAGAGATCCCAAATCCCTTTACTCTAGAATAAGGACGATACTTCAGGGATATTAAATGTGTTAAATGAGATAGTAGCTAAAGGGATTAGTACAGCAGCTGGTGCTAAAATAGTTCATTGTCTCTACCACCACTGGCCTTTCCAATGACACCTGACAGTGGGTCTCTTCATTTGCTAAGAACAACTAATAGCTTCATTGTGAGGGTTAAGAGAAAATATACATATGGAACCTGACATTTAGCTCAGACTTGGGAAATGGAACAATTATTGCTTCACTAAGATGCTACACAAGCTGCACCATGGTAAATACACATACTTAGCCCTGGCTTCCTATGATGCAGGTAAACAGACAGAAGACAGATTCTGGATAAATAGAGCTAGGAGAACTAGCCATGTCGGGGGCAGCCAGCAAAGCCTCATGGGACTGTACTAGGGCCCTCTTCAGTCAATCTACTCTCTGCCTGTCTGCTATTTGCCTTCACTGCACCTGTCAGTTCCCACCCCTGGAAATCTAGGAGCTCAGGTATGAAGGCTGTCCTGATCCAAAAAAACAAGCACAACATGATCTGCTAGCAGCACCCCTACAAGCCAGCAGTGCTGGCGGACAAAGGCCCTGTAACCTCTGGGAAAGTGGGGCACTACAAGTTAGCTTCCTGGAAATAGCCAGCACACAGGGCTGGTGAGGTCACTCCTTCCTTTCCCCAGTAAATCAGACTTTGTAAAGCAAGAGAGAAAAGATGCTTAATATAAATCTATTCCACTGTCCAATTGAAAGGTGTTTCCCTTGTATTTAAAGTAAATCGAAGTACCAGCTACATTTAGAAAGCCCTTTCTCATTGTAGTCATGGTGCTAAATGCTCTGTAATCTCATTTAATCCCCACAACCACTCTCACAATGTTCTGTCCATTTTACATACCGGAAAACTAAGACTCAGAAGTTAAAAAGGACCCATGGAAAGTCACAGATAGTAAATGGCAGAGCCAGAATGTGAATCTCGGTGGTTCCTGACTTTTATGCTTTTAGCAACTACACCGCACTGTAAATGTTTTCCTATATTTTCTTTTCTAAGTAAAATGGGTTTGAATCTTAATTTCTCCAATCAAAATGTTTGAGGGACACATTTTCTAGATGCCTTGTACTCTTCCAAAAAGTCTTCCTTCCCTAACCTTTTATTCATTACAAATACATAATAGATACAGGCTGAAATTGTGTGCTTGGAATATGTTTGACAGGCTTGGCTAGAGAATCCATCTTCTAGCCACTTGCTGCCCAAACCCCTAGAGCCAAAGCCAGGGACACAGGGAACCTGGTGGCAGTGGCCCTGTGATACGGCCTCCTGGGTCCTGGCCTCTCCATCCACCTGTTCTAACGAATGCACATCCCCTTCCCCACAGTTACTGAGACAAAATGTTCTCTGCTTTCACCTTTACGTGGCTCTAGATGTTGTACTTAATTAGAAGCCTGAAGTACTGCGGCAGAGACTCTGTTATGAGTCAGAGTTGTGTACGTGTGTGCATGGCTGTGTGTGTCTGCGTGTGAAAGCCAGTGTCTCGGCAACAGCTAAAAATGTGAAGCAGCCAGTCTGTGTGGGGAATTGAGGGCACCATATGCTTACATTTCTAGGTCTTCCTAAGGATTATATAACTGCCCCCAAAGCTAGGGGGCAGGAGCAGGGCCAGCCGTGGGAGACATTTCCAAAGAGGAATGCTGAGGAAGGACTGACCTTGAGGAGACAGAGTTTGCCAGGCAGTGGAATGTTCCCAGCTTGGGGCTTAAACAAAAACCGCATTCAGAGGGAGAGTGCTCTGCTGAGAACAAACCCTATCTGTCTCCTCGCTTTGTCTTGGGGCCTTCTCAAGGTGAGCCCTTACCCTATGAGACCTGGATATTGAATTTAGAGCTGGGCACAGCTGCCAGAGCAGGGCCTGGTAATCCTCCCAGCCATCTCTAATTAGCGAGCTTGGGGCACAGTGTCCTGAGGGCCAAGCAGAGGTGAGATAAGAGCTCTGGTCTTCTCCGCTCACAGAATAGGCTGCAGAAAGGCATGCTGGGAGGAGTGCCGCGGGAGGGGACACTGCCAATCTACAGGCCTTTATCAGGAGCTCACTCTGTGGTCACCCTTGGGGGATGGAGATATCTGATTGGCTCAGTCCCACTGAGGAGCTCTGTAGCATTCTTGCCTAGAAAACCTCCTCCTCACCACCTCCTCCCCTGCCACTATCTTACTTGACTAAAACCTATTATTCTTTCAGGCCCCAGTTCAGAGGTCTGAGACACAAAGCAGTGTTTTTTAAACTCTGGGTCATGACCTATTAATAGCTTGTATACCTCATTTAGAAGATCTACTTTAGCATTAAAAAAATATTATTTTTTGGTTTTGCTTTTTTTTCCAGAGAGAAATAGCATAGCTGGGTGTGGTGTCAGAAGCCTTTAATCCCAGTGCTTGGGAAGCTGAGGGAGGCAGGAGAATCAGCAAGTTTGAGGCCAGCTTGGACTATATAGTAAGTACCAGGTCAGCCTGGAGTATGCAGTAAGACCCTGTTTAAAAAAAGGCAAGGGGAGGGGCACTATGGTGGCACACACCTATAATCCCAGCACTTGGGAGACTGAGGCAGGGGATCACTATAAATTGGAGGCCAGCCTGGGCTACATAGTGAAAATCTGTTTCAAAAAAACAAACAAAAAGCAAAAACAAAAACAAAACGAAATGAAACAAAAAGTCGATCTGAATGATCTGAAGGATAAATTCTGTTTCAGTTATATGCATGCTGAATTGTGATATAAAAAGTAATTCTTAGTGGTGATTGTGATCAAAATGTTTGAAAGCTTTTGACTTAGAGACCTTGTTTATCTGTACCCTCTCTGCAAGTATCAATCTAGTTGAGACAAAAAAGGATATTACCTCATTTATGAGGAAGTTCGAAGTTTGGGCAGTGGTGCTGCAGAGGGACGCTGACATGGCCTGAGCACTGCGGGGAGCAGCACTGGACGCTTCCCACCTGAGAGTCCCAGGTGGTGACAGCTGGGAGCTGTGTGGCTGGGAAGGGAATGGAGTAATCAGAGAGACAGGGAACAAAGGGGAAGCGATTGATACCAACTACTGGAGAGGTCTGCATGTGACTGTGGTTGAACTGAAGAACATTTTCCCTAAATCATCACATCTCACCGCCAGCAAATATTGGGCAATGTCCAGAGACACAACTTGGAGAAAGGTGGCTGATGGGGTTGAGCAGGTAGCAGCCAGGAATGCTGCAAAACGAACTACAGTGTACACAGGCTAGTCCTCCACTCAAGAATCAACTGCCCCAAGTGTTAACAATGCCAAGGGTCTGAGTCCCTGCTGCAAACCTACCCAGCATTCTTAACCTGCAGGATGCGGCTGAAGGCTTCCCCACTCTGCTTGCTCCAGTCCTCTTCTCTCAGTTTCCAGAAGCTCACAGTGTAGGACTTGGCAACACAGATAACCTTCTGGAGAAGCCTGGGTGCTGGCTGGGCCTAGGAGCCTCATGGAATGGCATTTTCTTTGACAGTTCATCCCAGTTCAGCATCCTAGCACCATACTGCCTGGTCACTCTTGGTGCTGAGTTCCAGGGGTGTTCTGGTTAATGTTTACCAACTGGCTCTCTAGAAAATAAGCCCTGGTTTATGCATTTGACAATTTCCATGGTATAACCATGTCAACTTTAGCCAATTTCATCTCACCAAAGTGAACTCAGCTGGCTTGCAGAATTCCTGAAAATTTAACAAATGAGCTGGGGCAAGCCTACTTCACAAACCACTGCTTAGTCTCCCTACTTTCTAATCTTACATATTCTCTCTTAAGTCATACAAATGCTTTACCTATTAAATCCGTGTCTTAACACAACCAAAGTTAATTTTTCACTCACACAACAATCCAATATGGGTATTCCCTCCACACTGCCCTCCTGAAAGCAGCAAATCAGGACCAGGGCTCTTCTGTCTTGGGGCTCAGTTCACTCAGGGCAGCAGTTTTCAAATTTCAGTGTGTACCAGAATCGCCCAGACAGCTTAATATACAATTCTCCAGAATTTCTGATTTAGTACACAGGTTCGTAAGTGTTGCTGATACTGCCAAAGGCACATTCTGAAAACCATTGTCTAAGGTGCCCGGTTCCTGGATTCCATTTCCAGATTCCGACTTTGTTGGGCTAGGTTGCAGCTTGAGCATGGAGATGTCTGAACATTCCCTATGTGATTTCAGTGTGCAGTAAGGAAGAGAAACTGTGAATTAAGGGCCTCGCCATTTCTTCCTCCATTCAGTGGGCAGATGTGGAAAGAAAAGGATCGGATGTGGAATGGGGTGTGGGCCAGGCCTGGAAGCGATGAATGTGCCAGGCCAGCTCCCATTCCGTTGCCTGGGACAGTCACACCTCCACAAGGGAGCCTGGGTATGTGGTCAAGCTGGGTGCTCCAGAACAAGAGGGATACGGTTCATTAGCAGCTATTAAGTGGCTTCCTAACTGCCACTTTATTGTTGTTTTATTTTTTGTAGTACTGGAGCTTTAACCTAGGGGCTTGCATTGAGTTATATTCCTAGCCATTTTTTATTTTTTATTTTGAGTCATGATCTCTCTAAAATGCCCAAGTTGGACTCAAACTTTTCATCCTCCTGCTTCAGCCTCACGGAGTATGGGGACTGAAGGTAAAATAAGTACCTACATGGATGCCCAAGTGTATGGACCCTCATGTATCTGTGAGCTTACATTAGTGGGTAGAAGCATCTGGTTTTAGGGTGAGAACGTTAAAGTAAGAACTGCCAATGGCTGTAGGGGGTGCTTTTATATCCCCAAGAGGGAGGCTGCTTTCCAGGGTGGGAAAACCCAAGGCTTACAGCTTTGTATTCAAACACTTCCTCAGTCACTTTTATGCTGCTAAACTCTGATTCATTTTCCCTCTCTGCAAAGTAGAAATCATATTTGCGTCTATTTACTGTATAGGATTAAATGAAGTAAATGTAAAGCACCAGAGACAGGGCTACAGTCAGTAGTATTCGATCAATAAATGTTGCTTTACCTCTCTTAGAAAACTTAGTTGATACCAGTGATATCGGAACTGCCAAGTGGCAGTGTGCCAGGACTCTGGGCTTCTCTGCACGTGGGACCAAAAGCTGGCTTCGAGCACTTTGCAGTCCATTTTTAGGAGAGAACACACCCATGGAAGACTCATATTGCAGTAAGGGGAGAAGGCACATTCCCAGGCCCATATTCAGTTGGCATTCATACTCTTGATATGGCTGTTCTTTTAGGAAAAATTTTAAAACTCACCACCAGTTTTACAGTACTGGGAACTGAATCTAGGTTTCTTTGTTTTTTGTTTTGTTTTGTTTTGGTTTGGTTTTTTAACTTCGACACAGGATCTTGCCGTGTCATTCAGGCCGGTCCTGAACTATGTAGCCCAGGCTGGCCTTGAACTTGCGGTGATCCTCCTACTTGGTGTGCGCCACCACACTGGCTTTCCAGGGGTTTTCAGTGGAGCAATTATTCATACTACAAAATTAATCCTCATGTTACTGAACAACCTCTTTAAACAGTTCTGCTTCCCTAAGCAGAAATGAATTATACGGAGTCAGAGCCTGAAACCCCCAAAAAGGAAGGGGAAGTGGAAAGGGGAGGGAAGGAAAGGGAGGAGAGAGGAGGGCAGGGCATCTTCTCTTTACAGAAGGCATGTTTGGGAAGGGTGGTGTTAAAACCTCTGAGTGCTGAGGAACAATCACTCATGCAGAAGAATTCTTTCTGCAGCCCACAAGAGTGACGGACCTGGCGTATTCTGCGGGAAACCCTGTCCCAAGGCAGCCGCAGCCTGGAGGCAGCTTGCCCATTAGCCCGATGGATGAGTGCCACCACCTTTACGCTTCCCAGTTGTGCAAGTTGCAGCTCCTGGGGGCAAATTCATTTGAGTAACTGTTCAACAGCGTGTGCTTATTTTCCAAGAAACTTTCCATGATCTTGTGTTTTAAAACCAACTCTAACCTTCCCTGTTCTTTCTGTTTCTCATAAAAACACTGCCTTTCTCTGGTTCTTGGTCTCCGTACCAGCTTCTACTGCCACAGCCAGTACTTCCTCAGCACTGAGATGTGTTAAGTCCAGAGCATTAGGATCCCAGATTCTAAAACCCAGCTCTCTGGCTACGAGGCAGACTTACCTACCTCTGCCACTTACTAGCTGTGCGACTTTGAGCAAGTTACTTCACTTCTCTGAGCCCGTTTTCTCTCTTGTAAAGGGGTCACTGCCTGGCCTGTAACAATCACTGTACAGTAGGTAGTTAGTTCCTTAATATGAGAGTAACTTTTTCCTCCATTAGTGGGACTCCCAGAACACTGTCACAGTGAAGATGTGTGCAGCAGAGAGGGAACTTTCACTGAACCTTTTTGAAGAACTAGGCACTGTGCCACGCCTTTCCACATTTTACTTCATTTAATCTTCACAGCAGCCTCATGAAGGAGGCATGGAAGTCACCTCCATTTTATGGACAGAAAGAGAGGTTTGGAGTCAGGCAACTTGCTCCAACTGCCTGCCCAAGAAGATAAGGAGTCAGGTCCAGTGCCACAGCTGAGATGCTGTTCTCCAGGCACGCAGTGAGGAACAGGGCCAAGGAGGAGACCCAGCGCTTGTAACCCGTGTGCTCCAAAACCACCCGGCCCCTCCAGTGAGCCTGGGAGCCCAGGAGGCACTGCACCTGTGGGGCTGAACACCTGCTGCTCAGGTTTCCATCTAGAGGACGGCTGGGGGAGTCACATGGAAACAAGACCCTGTGGGGAGCTTGCCTTTGCTTCTGCACTGCTTGGCATTGAGGACAAGGGCCTGTGCCCTTCCCTTAGGGTAGGCAGTGCTGACCACTGTGCCAAGTGTGACATTTCCTTCATGAGGCACTGACCTGAGTGCTTGGGATAAAACAAAAAAGGACAGAAAGGTTCCCTGACCTCAGAGCTTACAGGTTGGCAGGGCAAAATTGATGCTAATCATTGCATAACCAGTTGAGGAATAGAGTCAGAATTGGGTACAAGGAATCAGCTATCCAATAAATGATTCCCTGCACTCGTGGGTTGGGGAAGGTTTCTGGGGCGATCACTTGAGGTCTGGGGCAGGGACTGAAAAGTTCTAGAAGCCACGCAGATTCAGAGACCACTGTCCTCCTTGGTGTCCCTGTGTAGACAGCATCTTCTTTACCCAATAACTTTGGTTTACCCTCACTCTACTGCATCTAGGTCTACGCATGACTCACAAACTCTGATTTCAAAATTCAGTCTTAATAGAAGAGGCCCTAACTCACAGACTGGTGGCAAGATTGGGCACAGATTTCCCTTGGGGGAAGTGTCAGCTCTGAGCCAAGAAATAAGAGATTCAGAGTGAGTGTGTAGTGTTAAAATTATGACTGCCTGGGCAAAAGCCAAAAAAAAAAAAAAAAAAAAAAAGTAATGAACCTTCATTTTCTCAAAAAACACTGACTTCACTGGATGTTGAGGAGTACAGTCTGGTCCATGTCATCATGTAATGTATCTGGGAACACACAAGTAAACTAGAGGTACAGGGATACATTGAGGTGCACAAAAATGAGGACCCACTGAGTGCTTTCCAAGGAGGAAACCTACTTGGTATCCAGAGGGTAGGCTAAGGGAATGCCAAGGGGACTTGCAGGACAGTAGAGGGGAGGGTGTATGGCATATTGTGCCATGAATAGGAGTCTGAATGCATGAGCAAAGAGAGGTTTAAGTGCTGGAGTCCCGGGAAAGACACACAAGTGGTGGAGCTTGGAAGACGGATTAGCACAATGATTCTTCAATTTTGGTGTGCCACAGAATAACTTGCAAGGCTCATAGAAATACTGTGGGGGCCTCTATCTGCAAACTTTTTGGTTCAGTAAGTTTGCCTTCAAATTTCCAATTTGCTTTCTAACGAGTTTGTCTGTGATGCTAATGCTGCCAGCCCAGGGACAACTCTTGGAGAACTGCTGGACCAGAGGAGAGCAGAAAACCAGGAGACCCATCAGGAAGCTGCTGCAGATGTGCAGATGGGAGGGGCAGTGCAGCCGAGAAAACTATTTACGGGCACCGAGTGAATCCCTTTACATGTGATCTCCATCCTAAGTCTGAAATATCCTCCTTCATCTAGAGTAAATGAAGCATAAGAGGCTATGTAGTCATTTAGTAAGAAACAGGGCCACTACCTGTGTCTAGGACAGGTTCAGACACAAAAAGCTGTGTTGATGTCAGCCCCTCCACAGGAATCCAGGCATTGGTGACTGGCTGAGTGCTGGGAAGGGCACAAGGGACAGAGGTCTTAGCAACTTCTCGATTTTTGGCGTGGGTGACAAGGTGATGGGGTGCTGCCACTCAGCGTGCTCATGCTTGCAGGTCCTCCAATAGACTGGTCATTTTGAGTTAAGACTAAATTGTGCTCTGTGCTTTCCTAACACATGCTGCTATGTAGGGCAGCACTGGATGCGCAGGTCTGGGGCTCAGGAGCGAGGACAAGATTAGAGTTGGAAAACATTCCAGGCATATTGTAAAGCAGAGAGAGAGGGCTGAAACCTTCCCTGAGGAAAGTACAGTTAAAGTATAGGTCAAGAGTAGCTGGGACCTACGGAGCAGGCAGAAACAATGCCAGGAGAAGGGATTGTTTCAAGAAAGGACTGGAATGCGGTGTGTGGTGTAGGAGCTGTGGAGGCCAAGGAAGGACACGGAGTACCCATGGATTAACAGTCAGGAGGTCGGAGGCGACCCTGGCTGCACAACTCCAGGGGACTGCTAGGTGGAGATGTACTAGAGGGATGGTGGGGAGGTAAGCCAGCAGAGAGGGAGAGTGGTGGCTTCCTGGAAGCTTCTCCATGAAGGGAAGGTGGGCAACAGCTAAAGAAAGGGGTGGGGCCAAGCACTGGAGAGATGGATGAAACTCAAATTTAAATGCCGAGGAAGGACCAGTAACAAGTTGAACACTCATACGCTGGAGTGGCTGAAAGGGAATGCAGTCCACTGCCTTTGAAGGATGAGTCAGGACTGGTTTAGATGCACGTCTGTGCACAACAGACTGCTGCGGTTAGCATTCTGGAGTGACTTGGTTGCCACCGACAGGACTGGTGTGGCCGTGGGAGTGTAAACACGCAGAGCAGCGCCCAAGGCCTGCTGACTGAGAAAGCTCTGAGAGCCCTGGCCTCCTGAGGTCCAGCTGTAGTACTAGGTTTAATCCTGAACAGCAGGCCACTTAGTTGTTTTTTCTAGATTAAATGAAAAGCATAGTTATATCCTGACTGGAATAGGGACAGGAGGCCGAGTTTGTTTTTTTGCCTCCTTCCTCCCGTGATGTTTCCCAGATCCAGGCTCCCTAGAGCAGCTGGAGAATCCCCATCTGGGCCTAAGATCTCACACTACTGCAAATCCCCACATCAGGCAACAGCCCTGGCCTCCCTCAGGGTAGGATATTCACTGGTCAACTCTCCAGGGTGCCAGAGGGCAGACATGGGGCAGAGTCTGAGGCCTGCGCCAGTCTAAGGCTACCGTGGCCAGACTCCTGTCATCACAGCTGAGTCACTGCAGTGTAAGACAACTCCAAGGGGACATAATTACTGTTTGTCTCCAGCCTTCTAACCTGAGGTCTTTTTCCCTTATTTCATCCAAGTTTCCTTAAAGTTGCCCTGCCTGCATGCATGGGTATCGTTCCCAGTAAAATGCCCCAAGAGGAAAGAGGGCAAGAAGCCAGGCGGTCCCTCTTGGGTCCTGCAGCTGGGGTAGGGCAGCAGGGAGCAGCACCAGGTTGTGGGAGTCAGCCCATTCCCTCCCCTGCCACCAAGCAGCACAGCGAGAGGACTGAGTCAAGCTTTTCAGCAAAGAAAACACAATGATCACCTAGCAGATCACGATCAAAGTTGGTGCCAGAGGTAAGCTCCTGTCATACCTGCCTGAGGGTGACAATCAGCAGTGACAGCCAGCAGAAGCTTGGCAAGATAATGGAACTTGAGGGATTAAAGAGAGGAGAAAGCAGGTGCTCTCAGAGGTGACCCTGAATGAAGCAGAGATCCCCCTCACTCTTTTTCCCAGGGCATTCTAGCACACAACCACATCTTGAACTTGTGCTACTGGAGCTAGCCTCGAAACAAGGAGTCCGAAGGGAAGCGCTCATCTCTGGCGGTTTGGCGGCCTGACAGAAGGTCCAAGACCTGTGCCTGTGGCTACTCAAAGAGGCCTCAGCTAAATCTCTCCTGTGAAATTTCCCTCAGAAGGTGGGAGCCGAGGCAGTGGGGAGTTAAAGGCATAGCAACAGGAGGCAGTGCCTAGAAAGACGGGCCAGGGAAGCTCACCCACTCCCATCCAAGAGCTTCAGTGGAGGTTTCCTCCTAGCCCAAGTTCTCAGCTGTGACTATTGTCAGTTACCTGGAGAACTTACTAAGCCCTCTGCTGATGAGCCTCAGAGGGGTCTGGGCTGGCTTCTAATGAGCCCCCAGGGATGCCGTCAGCGTGCGCTGCACTGGGGCTCCACCCCGAGACCCACGGCTCATCACAGACACTGGCACCCAAGCCAAATTCCATTATAATAGCCATCTTTATTTGTAAAAATCCAGATATAAAATGTATTCTTTCAGTCTTTCCAGATTTTCCTTTTTTACAAAAACAAAAAGGCACATAAAAACCTTCCCCTGCTGTCATTCCCATAGATGGATGTTTTCAGGCAGCCCCCCCCCACCCCCCGTTATAGCTACATGCTTCATTCCAGGACATCTGGCTTCCCCCACATGCTCCGGCGCTTTCCTACCAGGGTAGAGTTCTGAACTCCGAGACTGAAGTACACAAAGGGGGGTGGGGGCGGATGCAGAGTGTGTGGCATGAGGCTCCGCGGCGTGCAGGACAGGGGACTAGTAGTAGGTTTCCTTCTCCACCCAGCCTGTAGACGGAAAGAGAAAGAAAAGACAGGGATGAGGACCCACCTGAGGATGCCCAGTGGGTAGAGTATTATGGTCAAATTCAATATGGGACCGCAACTCTCTTCCCTACATCATTCTTGTTGGGACTACTATTATCTGAAAAGATGGTTTAGGTTTCTGACAAGGTTGTCACTACATTATATTCAATTTGCACTTTAAAGTCTAACATAAGCTCAAACGCTGACTGAGTCCAACATGCTGAAGATACGACTGCAACCAGCTTACCGGAGTCTCAGTGACTGTACTGACCACTAAGTGAGCTCAGACCCACCAGAAGTCAAGAGACCCACAGTCCCGCCAGCTCCCCCTCCAACCGGAGTTAAAATGCTAAGAATTACCGCCTGGGCGCCGCCTGATGATGAGCTTCCTGACTTCATCATACACGAAGATGAGCAAGGAATAGGGGAAGGCACAGAACCACCAGGTAGGTCTGGAAGGATAATCAGGTACCAATTTATAGACACGTGAACACAATTCAAAGGAAGAAAGAAAAACCACACATCACTAGGAATGTGACAAGGCAATGATCAGGGACAGTTTAGTCACTGCTCACCAAGCCACTAAGAGAACAAATAAAATCACCTAACAGCAGCTAGCTGCTGTGTGCCCAGGGCCTGGAGACACAGCAGCCTGTACACTTTACAAAGGGCACTCGGGCTGTCGGTGGTTTGGTTTTCACAAGATTTGTTTTACAGGGTGATTTGAGAACATTTTCTGTTGACAAGAACAGATGACTAGACATTTCCTTTCTTCCCTTTCTAGAGTACTTAAGGTGTTGAGTGCATTTGTCTCAGGTCTTGGTACTTGAACACCAACAACTGTGGGTCAGAATCAGTTTATTCACCTAAATTTGGTCTCTGACAATGTAATTTGGGACAGTCAACTGCACATTCTGACTCCCTGATCTACAGGACAGAAAAAAAAATCTGAACCCGAACAGAGGACAAAGATCTTCATGGGTCTGAAAGGCTGCTGTCACTCAGTCCCAGCCTAGAAGGTTCTGGCAGTCTCTTCCTCTTTCCATGCATTCTCTAGAGCAGGGAAGAGGGTCTCATTTAACTCAGATACCAGAGGAACCAAACCACCTTCCAAAGCTGAGTAGAACCTGTCGGGAATAAGTTCTCTAGTGGTCACAACAAACTGATGTGCCCGGAGAATGGCAACGTCCTTAGATGACACTGCCCTTCTTTAGGGCAATTCTTCACTTAAACTGTAGGATGCTCTTTGGTATCTCCCAGCCTCCCTCTCCCTAAACAATGGGCAAAGTCAATAGACTTCAACTTGGCACATCTTGCCTGTGATGTATGCCAGCTCTGTCCAAAGTATTGGGAAAACAAGACACTGTGGTCCAAGCCTTAACAATTACAATCTAGTGGGGAGTAAAAATGACAATGTCAAAGAAAAGGTGGAACTGTCCAGGGTCAGGAGGGCAAGATCACACAGGGACGCGCTCCAAGATCAGCCCTGAAGGACTATCAGGATACAAAGAGAGAGAAGTCCAGGGAAGGGAAGGGAGCATCCTTACCAGGTACACAGGCAGAGAAGAGAATACTGAACTCATTACAGGCATGGGTGGGGGAAAAGACAGGCTAGGACCACAGTGAGACAGACCCTAGATATCAGTTTCACCTTGTACCACAGCTATCTAAACCCAATAGGGAGGAAAGAGGTCAATGGGTTTTGCTTAGTTTAAGGATGAGATCAATAAACAGAAGTGCCGCTAACAGGTTAGTTGAGAGATGGTCCAGATAGGTCTGCACAAGGATGGGGGCCATAGGCTTCTGAAAGTTTGATGCTTTGAACTTGTCTTGTGGGTCCCATGTTCCGTGGCTTAGCATATTTTAATCAGGTGATAGCTGCTTTAACCTCTATCAGTTTCTAGAAATCACCACACACTTAATGCTTCATATAGACACAGAGCGATGGTGATCCCTGTACACGAAAATTCAGATTTAACAGAGTGCAAAGTCATTGGCTGTATTTAAGGCCAGTCTGGATCTGAGCAAAGACTAGTGGTCTGCTTCCACCAATCCTTTCTATCCATGATCGATTCCAAAGTACAGTAAAAGAGACCTCAGATTTGCTTCTCCAACCTTTTCAGGGGAACAGAGAATTTAGAGCCCCAGAAAGGTGAGAAATGTGATGGGGATAGTGACTAGGGTAAGCAAATCAAGATTTTGAGCTTTGACTCCCCGAACACCAACACAGCCCCAGATGGCCTCTAAATTCAGCTGCACTATGGCTATAGAGGACTTAAGACCTCAACCTGGTGAGCTGTTGAGCGACTCCAAGGAACTAAACACTTAATCTGGCCTCACCCGGGACCAAATTCTAAGTGTGAGCAGCAGACACGCTAAGCTGACTCTTGTAATCCATAGGAATTTGTGTACATTCCACTCAAAATTCTGAATTAGTATTCATGAACATCATAAGAGGAAAGGTCAACATGTCCTACTGTATTTCTATACCTCTTCTATTTACTTACTTGAGGGGATACATCCTAAGGGCGACACCCATTCCAGGACAGTAGGAAAGGAAAGCAGCAAGGGCTGTCTCTTCAAAGAGGCCAAATATTAAGATCTTGTTCCTACAAGTCAAGAGAGAAAAAATCTTCAAAGGCACAAACAGAATTTTATCTTCTAATGCTACGTGTTAAATGGCAGATCACCGTCTTGCTGGGCTTTCAGCAAAGGATTTACAAAGCACCAGATCCCTTTGAGTCAGAGCCCTTGACGCGACCTTCATTACTCACTTCATCCCCTGCTGGAAGACTGAATTCCTCCTGGTTTTACAGATGATCAAGTCAGCCCACTGCACCACCACAATACTGACAAAGAAGGCTGTGTGGCAGGTGAACTCCACAATTTTCCTTTGCTCGTAGGTCTGTAACACAAAGACACATACATAAACCTTGGTTCTTCACGTTCACGGCTAATGGCAATGTGGTCAGTCTCCTGGGACTTCAGGACCATGGCCTTAGTCAGGCAAGAAGCCCTCACTCACCCACTGCTGCCCATAGCTGTCCTCCATATCATTGATCCAGCGGTCGTCCCAGTCTACACGGAGGCCCAACAGGTGAATTGGAAGGAAGCCATTCTCAGCCAGAATCACAAAGTAAGTGAAGAAGCCTCCTAGGGCCTGGATCATACCTGAGACATTGGGAAATCCACCTCGATATTACAATCTCATGCAAGGTCATCTCCACAGCCTTCATCTAATCACTGTAACAGCTGAGGAGTCAGGGAGGTCTTTATCACTGGCTGGGGGAGGCATGGAGCAGATACCTGGTCACTTAGGGACTTCTGAGTGATGGGATGGAAGACCCTGGGCACACTCTGAACTCAAGGTCTTCTGCACTTTAGAATCACTTTTTTTTCTTTTGGTACCAGGGATCGAACTTACAACACTGCGCTTGCCAGGCAGGCGCTTGTGCTGCTGAGCTAAACTCTCAGTCCCTAGAATCACTTTTTACAGCTTAAAAAATGACACATGGGCCTTGTTTGTAAAACCTCCACTTCTTTTACTTGAACATATACTTCTATCAAGGTATAACCCTCAGGGAAAATCAACTTCCTTTTCCACCATTCCAAATGTTTACACATTGCTATTTTATCATCTGTTGTGGCATCTTCTGATCCAATACCTTCCCACCTGTCCTTCCACTTTCAAGACTCTTTTCCTATCATTCGACCCAATGACCGCACCCTAACCTCCTCAGGACAGGATCTTGTCCTGTGCATCTTGAGGTCTGGCCATCTCCTTTCAAAATTAGGTTTTCCCAGAGGAGGTCAGCACAGGCTACCAGCCAGTCACTCAGGGGGCATAATTTCCATAAGGTGCTAAACTGTTCTACTTCACTCAGTCTGTTCTGTTAACACAGCACAAGGGCAAAAATAAGTGCTTACAGTGGCTTCCCTAAATTCCCTTGAAGGAGGTCAGGCAAAGGATTTAAAGATAAAATTTTGACTGTCTACTTCCTAGACTTCGTATTAGTCACTCAACTTTCAGAGCAGAGATCAAGCATGAGCTCCCCATTTGTTGTGCAAATTTCCTCAGTGTTTAATTCTCCAATCAAATTAGTGACAGGTGCATGTGCACACTGAGGCAGGCCACCTCTGATGAACTAATACATAAAGCTCCTTAGCACCACGCCTGGGGCTTTGCAGAGGTGAGAAAGAGTAATAAGTACTCCCAGGCAAAGGCGAGTCCAATTATAGGGTGATCATACTAAAGAAGTATATTTTCAAAAACAGATCACTGTGTCTCTTCTCACGTGGAAGGGAATCTTTTACACACTGCATTTGAAGTCTCAGAAATCCACCTCAACCGAGGCAGACAGAGCACTACTGATCCTCTAAATGTGCCAGCTCGCACCCCACATGGTGGCTCACCGATCTGTCCATAGGCCATGCTGATCAACCGCTCGTTCACGAGCTTGTCAGTTTTGGGGTTTCTGGGCTGTCTCTTCATGATGTCACTCTCAGCTTGCTCATACGCCAGGGAGATGGCAGGGACCTGTGGAGGAGAACAGACTTAAAAGTTATCAAAAACAAAGGAAATGGTACCATGGATGTTACAAAATTCTCACCCTCTTTTTTTAAAATCTGTTTTTTATTTCATGAGACAATATTATAGGCCATCTGCCCCCTTCAAAGCCAAATTACAAAAAGGAAGAGAATTCTTCACAGCACCAACCTCAGCCTCACGGGAGGGAACAAGGTGTGAGTGCTAATGCCACCACCTGAGGATATGTTACCACTACATGATGTGTGGCTCCGACATTCACTTACCATGTCAGTACCTAAATCAATGCAGAGGATGGTGACGGTCCCCAGTGGTAGTGGAATGTTCGCAATAATAAATATCAGGAAGGGGGTGATCTCCGGAATGTTACTAGTTAGGGTGTAAGCAATGGATTTCTTCAAGTTATCAAAGATCAGACGACCTAGGAAAATAAGAATTATTAAAGAGTAGAAAATGAACATATTCAGGAGGTGCAGAAGTAGATGCTGACTGCAGTTATCTGGACAAGTTTTTGACGAACATTTCAAATCCAGTTCTCTCACCTTCTTCTACTCCAGTCACAATTGAGGCAAAGTTGTCATCCAAAAGAATCATGTCAGCAGCTTGTTTAGACACATCGGAGCCAGCAATCCCCATAGCAACCCCAATGTCTGCTTTCTTCAAAGCTGGAGAGTCATTGACACCATCACCAGTGACGGCCACAATAGCACCCTATCCAGAAAAAGCAAGGGAGACGGCTTAATAAAACCTGTTACTTCAAGGGATGGAAATGAGAGAGACACATGCCTCTACTGGGCATGGCCACGGGAGTTGCTCTTGTCCCAGTGAGTCTAGATGGAGCCTCGGGAGCATTTCAGCCAAAACTCTCCACCAAATGAGAAAAAGAAGAACACAACAAATGTATTCTCCACAAATATTAACAGGAGTCACTGAGAGCAATGAGTTTGGTAAGTGGCATTCTGGGAAATCCCATTCTTCTGTGTATACTCTCCTGTCTTTTCAAGGTGGGGACAGAATCTCCTGGCCATCCCCATCTCCACTACAGATATTATGATCCCATACTGTTTATTCCACACCACTCCCCTGAGGTTCAGGCTCTGGGCCACCCTAGGGACCTATACTGTCAAGTGCTTCTGAGACACTGAATAACAAGTCACCCTCCTTCCTGTGCCCAGGAGCCCCCTCCTAACATATACACACTGAGGGTGATGAGCTGAGGAGGCTTCCACTACTGCTTTGCTGTCACTGTAACCCCAGGCACAGAGGCCACGAGGGCCTGCGGCAGCCCAGCCTCAGCTCACTGACCTGTCTCTGGCAGCCTTCCACAATGATAAGCTTCTGCTGAGGGGATGTCCTGGCAAACACAATCTCAGTGTGGTGCTTCAAAATGTCATCCAGCTGCTCTGAGGTCATGTCCTTCAGATCACTGCCATGTAAGACACAGGCCTTGGCATCTCTAGAATTAGGACCAAAAACATAGTCAGGTTATCTATTATTTCACCGGCATGATGCCATCACCTGGACAGGAGACATACCACAAACATGTTCTAAACAGCACACACAGAAGCCACATTTCCCACTACCTGAGAGCTATTTTCTGTGCAGTGCTTTACATTCTACAGAGCATTTTCATATAGGCTGTTACATTTGAGGCTCACAACTACCTGTGCAACAGGCCTGTCATCTTCCTTCCTCCAGCTTTACCAGACACATTAAAGCAGTTTGGAAAATTTTAGAAAGTAGCAGAACTGATAAAAAACCAAACCTCCCTTTCTCCCAAGTAGGGTAAAGAGGCCCTAAAACTCAACAAAACAAAGATACAACTCTTTTATATATTTTAGTTTACTGCCAATTTTCCCCCCTTTTGGGCATGAATTGCCCAGTCAACTGTCCCCTTCTCATTTCATTTCATTAGCATGAACCTGGACATCATCATGGCACTAAGTATATGTGCTGCCAAGGCGAGCACATCAAGGCACTAAGGTGCTAAGCAGCGTAGGAGGTAACAGTATGAAATCGGGAGTGTACTTAGATGAAGGAATTTATCACATGACTTCACTAGTCCTGAGGGTCTGAATTTCCTGCCTTACCTGGGGTTCACCTGGCTCACTGGGATGTTGAGGCGGGCAGCGATGTCTTCTACAGTCTCGTTGCCCTCTGAGATGATGCCCACACCTTTGGCAATGGCTTTTGCTGTGATTGGATGGTCTCCTGTGACCATGATGACCTGAAGAAACAGGATCATTTACTGAATGTAGCTGCCAAGCAAATAACCTGAAAAAGTTAAAGTCTTACTCCAGGTAAGTAGGTAACAGTAAATATTATAGGGCTGGGAGTTTGGCTCAGTGGCTTACGCGCCTGTCTGACAGGCATGAGGCTGTGAGTTCGACCCCCAGTGCCACAAAAAAGAAAAGAAAAAAAAAAAAAGTAAGAAAGAGTAAATATAGTAGTAAGGGTACATCAGCTTGGAATACCAAAAAAAAAAAAATACAAATATAAAGCCGAGAAAGTATTAATCTGCAATTACAAAAAAGGTCAACACATGAATTCATAGAAAAGAAACACAAAGTCAATACCCAGATTTATCTTGGTACATGGGCATGTCACGCTGCATACACAACATCTATTTTTGTATTTACAGTCACGTAAGAATACTCTAGTTTACTAAAATTAGCAAAAAACAAACAAACAAAAAAAACCCCAAAAACCAAAAAACCAAAAAATCTAGATACAAACCCAATGCTGGTAGGACTGTAAAGGAACAACAGATTGCTAGTTAACATTTTCAAACTGGCCCAATTCTGAGAAATAGTAATGTGTAACAAGGGAGGCATCTGGGTGCTACCTTAATTCCAGCACTTCGACATTTGCCCACGGCATCAGGAACGGCAGCACGCGGGGGGTCGATCATGGAGATGAGCCCAACAAAGCAGAGATTATCCAAGGGGAAATTCACTTCATCAGTGTCAAACTGGAACCCTTCAGGAAACTGTTCATCTGGCAGAAGAAGGTGGCAGAAACCTGCAGGGAAGGCAGAGGGCCTGTGAGAATTTCCAGTGCTGTAGGGAGTAGAAAGTCCACGATAGCCGGCTGCCCTTCATTGAAGGCCCATCTTCTGCTGGATATTGACCTTGGATTTTTCTTTTTTGGATTAAGGATCTGAACCCAGGGGTTCTCTACCACTGACTTGTACTACTCACTTCTCAACTCTCTTTTTTAGATTTTATTTGGAGTTAGGATCTTGCTAAGTGGCCCAGGTTGGCCTCTAACTTGTGATTCTCCTGCCATGGCCTTGGGTAACTGGGATCATAGGCACGTGCCATGGCACCTGGCAATTCACAGTATTTCTTAAAAAAGTCTAATTTTGTAACAGAATGAAGATTTTAACATTTAGAAATAGTGAAAAAAAAAAATCCAAAAATAATCCTCTGCCAAGGAACGGGGATGTTTAATGTGGAAAAGACTGACATGGTAATTTTGGGCAACAGCACATCAGCGTTTTAGAGCTGCCACTGATATAGTAAGCTATTTAGATTTAGCAAACCACTTAAATATCAAGCCTTGGTTACTCTTGCTGGAAAAATGGAGGTCACACCTCTGCTCACTTACTCATCTAATCGAAATACATTACTGAACACAGGGTGGGGATTCACGCTGGCCACTCTGAGGGTCTCTTAGTTAGACAGACACGTGCGACAGACACCATGGTTATGTGGGCAAGAGTGTGAATGAGAAGAACAGCCCAGGCAATCAGTTCTAAAGTATCCAACCTAAGGAGGGTAAGAGTCACATACATAATGAATTTGCATGTTAGCCTACAAAACATTGTAAATACCACTTTCCAAATACACTGGACAGTGGGTAAACTTCTAAGCCTCAGTAGCTGTCAGGTTAGAAAAGACAGCACCCGGCCTAAACATTGACTGCTAATCTAGCCTGCTCCCATGGAAATGTACAACCATTTTAGGGCAGCCAGGAAATGGTTTCAGTCTAAGTGCACTAAGAACTAATAATTTTAATTAATTACAGATCATGGCCACAGCAACAAGGTTAAGATGATAAAGCGTCTCTTTCCTCGTATTAAAAAAAAAAAAAAAAAAAAAAAGACAAGCATTAAGACCACAAGTCTAATAAGTACGAGTCAGAAGCAACGCACCAGGACTGTTTTCCACAGCCCAGTACACTGGTCATTCTGTTTTCAAAACAATAAAGGGAAAATTAGGACTGCCCCAGAAAAACTCAAGAAGAAGGTCAACAGGCCCAGAGTTTCGATTAACACGGTCACTGTGCCTGCCCACGAGGCAAGGGTGCTGACAGAGATGCACCCCGGCATTCTGTCTGCTGTCATAGCTGTTTTACATACCCAGCACTCGCTCTCCGAGGCCACCCAGCTCCAGATAGGCATTCTGAAATGCATCCTTCAGCTCCTCATCCAGGGGCTGTTCCTTGCCATGGAGGAGGATGGAGCTGCAGCGGTCCAGGATCCTTTCCGGGGCACCCTTCATCACCAGCAGGTGTCGTGGCTCATTCGTGTTGGGGTTCTTATGAATGGATAACTGTGCAGGACAGTTCAGGATGGAAACATCAGATGGCTGCCTGTGACAGGCTTCACTGTTTAGTATTTGTTATAAAATAAACCACCATCTCCTTTCTGATATTTGAAGTATCCCATACTTCATGACATACTTTGAATACTACAGAAAAAATGAACACTATGAGGCCAGGTGTGGGGGCTCATGCCTATATTTAGAACTTAGGAGGCTGAGGCAGGAGGATCACTGTGAGTTCGAGGCCAGCCTGAGCTACAAAGTAAGTTCAAAGTCAACCCACACTGCATAGTGAGACCCTGGCCTCAAAAAGACAAAAAAAAAAAAAAAGTTCATAAATTAAGTCATAGGGCTCTATGCGAACATACACACTTATACACGTGTATGTTTACATGTAAGAGTCTCCTAAAGGAAATCTGGGGATGAAGGGATTGGTACACACCTGTATACATGCACCTGCTCACACCTCCCCATCAAACCATCAACAGATATTCAAAAGGGAACAATATTTTGGAAGAGGTTTCACTTATATTATTGATGTTCAAATCATTGGGGACTTTGTAGGGTAAAATTTAAACTTTGTAAGACCCCAAAAGGGAAGGTATTTCTTCTTCCACAGTTTATGATCCTCCCTGTATTTCCCTCCAAGACCACCCTTAGCCACCTGGTACTTGTTAGTGGAGTTGAATGGTATCTCGACAATCTTAGTGTATCTGTCTCTCATGTCCTTCACAGAGCCACAGCAGAGCTCGATGCATTTTAACAGTGCTGACTCAGAGGCATCTCCTGCAACTGCCCGCTGTGAACAGAGAAATAACCTGTCAGTTACTCCACAAAGGCTTCTCGGGGGCATCACTGAGAAACAGGAAAAATAATAAAGTGTGCACTCCAATCTTATCAGAGACGGAGAGAATGGGGAGGGGAAGCAGCATCACTGGGAGGCACTGGAGCCCACACCACCGCTGCTCACAGTGCCTCAGACTCCAGCACCAACCTCCCTCCGAACCCTGCAGTAACTAAGAAGGTGCAGGATGTCGTCACTCACCTATCCTGACACAGGCGCCCAACCTACTTTAGTCTATTTCTAGCTTCCCCCTACCCTAATGAAAGTTGAAAAGCCACTGCTATTTTGAAGTGCTTCTCTTTGGTTATGAACCTGAAAATACCAAGGAAGAGGTACACGTTTATAACACCTTTCAATGTCCTAGAAATTTAAAAGAAAAACACGCAGGGTCTCAGGACTGGGTACAAATGGTATTGAAGGCAAAGTAAAGAACTTGGTATAAAGTAGTAACACTGACACTCTGACTTACTAAAAACACTACTAGTTATAAACAACTTTTATTCAGGAAAATGTGCTAGAACATACAAGGCTGCACATTCAGAGGAGTGAACAAATGCTCGGAGCAGAGCAGCCCTGAGTAAAAAGAAAGGTGGCCACATTCAGTGGGAAACGTGAGGATCACTTTTAAGAAAAGCCAGATATTAAAACAGAATAGGGCTGCAGCCCTACCCTATCCCACCTTTTAAAATTTTGGGGTAATGTCACTGATACAGTTCAATTCCTCAAATACTTAGAATAAATCTGCTACTTTTCTGGAATTTCTAAATCAAGGACTTGAGACTTGCAAGCCTCAATGCTTAAAGCCTAGAACATTTCCACTTTGAGGTAAGGGTAAACTATGAGACAGGCATGTCAAATTTTATCCCCAAGACAAACAACATCATCCTTAAATCAACTGAAGGTCAAGAAAATCTTTTTAAGGAATGATCGCGCCCCATCTTCACAAGAGAAGCCCTCTCAGTGACTTCTAAGCCATACTTGCTTTGGCAAAATTCATACTGAGAACTCCCCCAAGCAACTCCACAGTCTCACACAGCTCTTTATCCTCCTTGAGGACTGCAACTCATGATCTCTGAGACTGCATCTGAACTAGGGCAATGCAGGAAAATCTTGGTCATTTCAAACTGCATGAGAATTCCATAACGCTGAGCTTATTGTTCCCCTGATCTTATTTCTGTATCATTAGTAAACAAGCTAAGAACAAGTAAGAGAAGTAGTCAAGCTATTTTAAGAAAGTAAATGGCTTAAGTGATTTACTGGAATCTAGTGTATCCTAATATTCAAATACGATTATTTAGTCACTAAAGCTAAGCCCTCAATTTTTATAATATCTTCTTTTTCCAACCAACACAGACTGTGAGGCACTGAAGGTACTTCACATCTACAGGCATGCACTCCACACAGCAAAGCACCAAGCAGACAGTTTGAGAGTGAAATGAGCTCACCAAAGGTAAAGTGCTACTTAAAAAGCACATTCCCATGGCATTCCTATGTGGTGTTCCCACCCACTCCCCAAGCAACCTACTGTCCAACAGCAACTCCCAAGCATTACCTTAAGAATAGGTACGTTTTCCTGGTTAGCCTGAAACACTGCCCTGTTACAAAGACCTGCAATTCTGGACAGAGCAAGCCAGGTGGCTGAGGTCTTGTCGAAAGAGACACCTGACAAGAAAACATGACAGGAGAATGACACATTAACTTTGAATGCTATACAACAATGTTAGTTCTCCTATTAAAAATCCCATAAAAATCTGACAACTTGATATACACTAATTCCAAATTAACTTAACTAGTTTTTCAGACACCTTTCCGTCATGATAGAGCAAAGTAACTTTTCTGATACACAAAAAAATCTGACTCTTTGTCAAATGACAAAAATTTAAAAAACTGTCAGCAACATGAGTAGGGAGAAATAGAGTAAGGTAGTCCCTGGTCTTACCACTCTGGTTCTCTGTTGTATCAGCTTCATGGATTTGATTGTCAAACCACATGTGGGCCACTGTCATGCGGTTCTGAGTCAGAGTTCCAGTTTTATCTGAGCAGATGGTAGATGTGGACCCCAGAGTCTCCACAGCTTCTAAATTCTTCACCAAGCAGTTCTTCCTTGCCATGCGTTTGGCAGTAAGTGTCAGACACACCTAAAGAGACGTCAGGAACAAGATTATTCAACCAGATTGGAATTCTATCCCAATGCTAGCTATACCCTCATACGGGAGAAATTTATCCAAAATTACATCTCCCATCTTCTGAAATCTGAAGACATAATGACTATATATATATATATATATACTCCCACACCTAGAAAGCAATAATGAAACACCTAACAAGATTTATCACATTCTATTTCAAATTTATTCACTAGTAGTTCTTCCTCCATTATAATCTTGTGGGTCATGTATGTGATAACCTAAGAATAAAATGTTTTAGGGTTTCTGAATGAATATGCTGAGGTTTTTTTCAGTCAAAGCTCACCATGAAACACAGCATGGAAGAAAAACTATATAGCAACACGAATGAATAAACTAAGGTGGCAACCCCTCAGGAGAGGTTCCTGGAAAGTCCTTTATCCATGCAAGCTGACCCAATGAGAGTGACCACCACCTTCCCCATGCCTCTTACCGTGACAGTGGCCAGCAAACCTTCCGGCACATTGGCTACAATGATGCCAATGAGGAAGATGACTGCTTCAAGCCAGGTGTACTCGAGGATCAGAGAAAGGATGAAGAAAGACACACCCAAGAACACAGCCACACCCGTGATGATGTGGATAAAATGTTCAATTTCTGCAGCAATGGGTGTCTGGCCTCCTTCTAGCCCAGAAGCCAGGGTAGCAATTCTTCCCATCACAGTGCGGTCCCCGGTGTACACAACAATGCCACGAGCAGTGCCTTAAAAAAACAGAGGGGACAAAGGATCATACCAAGTTGTACAAATCTAGAAAAAACTCACAGAATTTGCACAATTACATAGCATGGCTTCAAAAAGGGACAAAACATGTTTGTAAAGGACTAGCTCCTCGGCTGTATTTGCTATGTTTTAAACCAGAGACTTCGGCAAAGAGATTTCTACCCACTGGCAGGGCAGCAGCCCAAGTATCTATGCTGGACTGGTGCTGTCAATACGAGAGGCACTGTGGGGGGTGCAGCGAGGACTCAAACCAGCCACCAGGCTTCACCTGCCAGCCAAATGAATGACCTCTGCTTGGTGTTTATGAAATGGAGAAAAAACAAAAATTTAAAAAAATCTGTGTCTCTGGCCTTTTTTATTTTTGTTAACTCCCACAATAAGGATCATGTCATTCCTCAAAGTTGCTTAAAATGGCTTACCTTCAACACAATTGGTTGAAAAAAAGGCAATGTTTCTGGTCTCCAAGGGATTTTCATTTGTGAAATCTGGAGACCTAGTTTGGGGTTCTGATTCACCAGTGAGGGAGGAGTTATCCACCTGTGTATGAGAAAAATAAGTCATGTGAATACACTGGCTTCCTCATGGGCTCCTGTGCTCGCAATTCAGTCAACCCAAGGAGCAGAGCTGGCTATAAGAGGCTACACAGCTAGCATGTGCAAGGCCTTGGATTTGATCCCCAGCACTGGGGTGAAAAAAACCCCCCAAAAACAAAGGTCTACCTTGCAGCCATTTGCAGAAATGATTCTGAGATCAGCAGGGATTCGGTCTCCTCCTTTCACTTCCACCAGATCCCCAACTACAACATCTTCTGCATTTATGCTCATTTTCTCACCATTTCGAATCACAAGAGCTTGCTTTGGAAGGAACAGTTTACACCATTAAGCGGATACTAAACCATTAAGTGGATACTAACAAGGAAAAGGTAGTGACCAAAACAAAACAAACAAACAAAAAAACCATGTCACAAGTGATCCATACTCCTAATTACAGGAATATACAACAGGCATATTACCCATCTTTTGATTTATACAAGATACAAAAGCTTGTTCAATAGTTATCTAAGAGATATTGCTCTCAGATATTAAGCCTGCTTTCTGGGCCATGTTTGGATGGAGTCACTTAACACTTGGAAAACCTTAATTTCACATTAGTTCATGTCTTGGGGGCTGTCAAATCACTGGGTGGGGAAGAACAAAGCATCAGATACCTGAGGGACCATGTTTTTGAAAGAATCCATAATCTTTGAACTTTTAGCTTCTTGATAGTAGGAGAAACAGCCAGTTATGATGACGACAGCAGACAGCACCACACCGAGATACAGCTGGAGGGGAAAAACAAGATAGGACCAGTGGGTCTTAGAGTACTGGGTACATTCAAATCATTTTTGACCAAAAAAAATAGAAAGAAAGATCAAAGCTTCAGAAATATAGAATTCATGCCTTCTTATTTATCATTCTCGAGCCCATAACTGGAGGGTTAGAAATGGAGTCAGATATAGGGATTTGGTCTCTAACTTGATAGACTTGTGGAAATACTGTGGATAAATCTTATTTCTCCTGCTTTATTAAAACAAAGGTATTTTTTCAAACTTGTGACTTCAGAAGGACAGCTGCCAACTTGTAGTGTGCCAACATGGAAAGCTGGGTTCCGCCATCTGCTATGTGGCAGCCAGAGCTGGGCCAGTACCTAAGCAGATCTGCTTGTTCTCAGCAGCCACCTGCAGGTAGACAGCTCATGAGGGAGCCCCGAGCAGGGGAGGGAGGGAGAAACACAAAGTGAAGCGGGAGGAACAGCTGGGCTTGGAAGGCAGCAGCTACTATAACTGAAAAATAAGTGATGGGAATCAAAGGCCAAGATGACATCGTATGTGTACCTACTACTCACATTATCATTTGAAGGTGCCTCTTCCATGCTTAAGCTTTCAATGCCAAAAGCCAAGAAGCAAAGAATCGCTCCGATCCACAGTAACATCGAGAACCCTCCAAACAGTTGCCGGCAGAATTTGACCCATTCAGGAGTAGTGGGAGGGGGCGTGAGGGAATTAGGACCATCTCGGGCCAGGATCTCAGCAGCCCGAGCAGAGGTTAAGCCCTGAGGAATAAAGAAACGTAAGTAAGATAAACTGCACCCATACGAAGAAGCTAACACATTTATTTGATAGCTGGAAAGCTGCAATAAAGGATTCAGGGAGGAAACACAGCTGCCAAATTTCTCCATGAAGAACTCTTGGTTCAGACAAATAAGAAGTACAAGTTTCCTGAGGAGCATCCCCATTAAAACTCTTCTAAAAATGGTCCATAGACAAACTTGAATCTAGCCTGGCTTTTTCTAAGTTTTAGGTCAAAGCATATGTGCCAAATTACATTTTGACATAAAAGATATCTGTCTTTAACTAACCATTTTGTTTTGTAGATTAAGGGCTTTAAGTCAGCTATGTAGTAGACTAGCTCTGTCAGGGAGGGCAAGAAACTACAAACACCACAGGAAGAAAAATTTTCTGTAGAAATCCAAAGTCTTACTGAATTAATACTTAAGTTTTAAGTACAAAACTTTATTCCTAGGATGGTCATAATACAAAGATCTCACTGCCAGGTAGCTTGAAATACCAGTGGTATGTGCATGACTGTGCCACTTCTACCAGCAGTGCTACAAGTTGCCTGATGGGACAGCCATGCCATGTACCACTGGTGATTCAAGCTGGTGGGAATGTGTTAAATTAATTAACTTTAATTCTCCTGACAACTCTTAGCTATTATTAACCCTATTTATAAGTAAGGAAATAGACCTGCAGCATTTGACTAACTGACTTAGCTCATAGAGAACACACTTCATAAAATTTTAAGAAAAACTGAGATGAGTCATGCGTGGAGGTGCATGCCTGTACTCCCAGTTACTCAGCAAGCTGAAGCAGGACAACTTTAAATTCAAGGTTAGCCTGGACAACTTACTGAAACTGTCTCAAAATAAAATTTAAAACAGTGGCTGGGAATATAGCTGAGCTCTTCTCAGTAAAAAAGCAAAACGAACAAACAAACAAAAACCCTCATGTGAGACATTATAGGTAAAGTGCTTACAGTCAGCCTGGCCTCCAGGAGGCACAAAATAACTAACAGCATCTCGCCGAGTTTGGTCAAGGCACTCTCTCAGAGCTCAACTGTCCCTGCCCGCAGCTCTTACAGCCCCTTGATGCTCCACTGAAACAATGACAATGAGCATCTCAGCCTGCAAATATTCCTCAGACTTTTTAAAAGTGTCTACAAGTAACAAATACCAATCTCTTCAGATTTTAGAAAAATATCAAAATTCTCTACATAGTAAAGGTACACACAAAACACATTTTTTAATCAAAAGTTTCTTTGAATTTTGTGAAAAAGTTTCAAATAAAGGACAGAATAACCAAGATTTTTGACGTGTTTCAATGAACTGGCTGGGAAAAGCACCAAAATTTAAATTATTGAAAACCCAGCTATTTGAAATAGTTATTTCAATTTAACAAATGTACAAAAATAAAGGGAACATTTATGAAGGTCTGGGAATGAGCATGGCTTTGGAGTCAATTTCAAGTCTTGGTGCTCCCACATACTGGTTCAAACCTACTGTAAAACAGGAAAAATAACATCCTCTTCCAATAAGTTTAAAACAAATGGCAGCATGGAAAAGCCCGAGATCTGTGCGTGCCACATAGTAGATACTCACATGACAGCTGTCACTATATTCTTCCTAGAACCCCCAAGACTGTGATATGGGACAATACGTAACAGGAAAAGCTAGCACTCTACACAAGTTTCAAACAAGAACGTACGCGGCTCAAGTCTGTTCCGTATTTACGATGAAGTTCATCAAGGCTAAGTTTATGATCATCCTATGGGAAGAGAAAGGACAGAATTAAACACTGTAGCGTTACGAAAGGATAGAAAGCATTCATATTGCTTATTCTTCTCATTAGGCTAACAAGCACATTTCTCTTTACTTGTGTACATTTTTAAGCCACTGACCAATAGTTTAACCATACAGCTGCCTCCCAAGAGTTCCTCAGTGGCCACAGTTAACGCTGGTGATGGAGGTCCATTACTGCTTACCACAGGAGGTCTGAGAAACCCAGCTGTTCTCAGAGATCTAGAAAGACCTCATTTGCCTTCTCTGGTGCCAGACAGCCTTTAGAAGGTTAAGTGTGTGGAAGCCTCTGTGGCCTGCAGAGGTCCAAAATCTCGTGTTAAGCATAACCCAGAGAAAAGCAAAGACCTACTAAGTTAGCCAGACCTTCTATGGACCTTTGGTACTGTCAGAGGGAGGGAACTCTTTTCCCACCCTCTAAAAGATCTAAGACACTACTTTTTTAAGAATAAGAAGCAACCTTCTTCCCAGCTCACCATAGAAACTTCTTTTTTCAGTTCATCCATATCCCTTTCTTTCTTGGCCTTCTTGTTCTTTTTGTCGCCTTGTTCTGAAACTGCTGCAGGTTCATATTTATCACGTCCAACCTACAGAAGAATGTGAGAAAAGGATGGTTGTGAACAACACACAACACCTGAAAACTAAAAATAGCCACTTTCTGAAAGCCACTGGGATAACACTCATGAAAATGTAACAGCACAACTGTGTGCTATACAGATGAAGCTACCCTCTGTTAAGGCTGCCACCATTACTCGAGATGCACCTGAGGGACTCCAGGGCTGTGGGAAAGCTGTGCGAACACATAATGACCTCGTCAGAGGAACTTCCATTTGACTGCATGTGGTGAATCACATTGTCCAAATTCCCACTCTTTACCCTTCTATCATTCCCTCTAGAAGAATGAGACCGTCTTTCGTATTTATCAACTTAGGATATACAGTGTAGTACTGAGGTGTTCGTGTTGAGGCAGACAGGCCACGTTCAAGTCCTGGGCTCTACCACTCTCCAGTATCCTTGGGCAAGTCACTCATTCTCAAAGGTCAACTTCTTCTCTGTGATGGAAATAAGACTGCTGCCAACCTCATTAGTTTTTTGAGGGTTAAATGGTCATTTTTATGTTTAAATTTTTTTTTCACGTTGTAAACATAGTGTTAGCTATCAAGTGTAACTAGATTTAGTGTTCATATCATAAGAACATGACCTTCTCCTCTACTTGTTATTAAGTCAGACTAAAAATTTCTAAAATTCTTTGAGAAAAAAAAAAAAAAGAGTCCACACTCCATTCTGAAGCCTGAAAATAAAATCTCCAAAATGAAAGTCACTAGAAATGTTTTGACATAAGCAGGATGTAGGAAATGCGTGTGCACTATCACATAATTCACAGGATCCACCCACACCTCTAGAAAACTGGAAGAATTTTTAGAGAAAATGTTGATTCTATAGTTTAAATTTAGATGGTTCCACTCCCCCATCCATTGAAATGCTTGAGTTTATCTACATGAAGCCTGAACATGGTGCTTCCAAGTCAGTCCCCAGAACACAAGACAGCCCCTCTCCCTGACTCTCCAAACTGCCTCCCACATCTACAACTTGGAAAGGAGTAAGTATTAGTAATTTTCCTAAAATGGATGATAAGTGGTGCTATTACTATTATTCTGTGGCTCACTACACTAAGACAATATTTAGGAACTTGTAGGTAGGTTATAATTTTATTGTGCTGAAATGAAAATAAAAGAAAAATCAAGAAGTGTACGTGTTCCAGTCATAACTAATACAGCTGCAAATAAAATACAATATTCATTTGAATTTGAAAGACTCCAACTTTCTGCTCCATATTAGTGGGTGTTGGAGATATCTGTATTAGTTACACTGTCCAACTCTTGTGGCCATGGGCAGTGTTACCTGACAAATAACATCCCAAAGAATTAAGGTACTTCAGTTTTCATCTTATCAGTTCAGAATGGAGCAGGTCTAAAGATAGTCGACATTCTTGACATTCTCTCCACTGTGGAACAACCACATTTCTAAGTGCCTCTTTGAGCAGAGCTCTTGGTGCCAGTTAAAATGAAAAACAATCACATGCAATGAAGGCAAAGAGAAAACAAATGGAAAAGACAGAGCTTCTACCACAAAGGAACTGTATTCTAATGTGGTATATTTCCTTCACATATTTAATGAGAAAACACAACTTTAAAAAATCACTTTGAAGACGCTGACTACAGATATCTTAAAACATAGGTAGCTGGTTTGTACCAATTTTTGAAACAGAGCTCAAATTTAATAAATGTATTTTTATTAAAATACATTTAAATGACAAACAAAGTTAATTAAAAATCCCTCGGCCTCCCCATCTATAAGCTTTGATTATTCTCAGACATCCAATATTTTCCACTCCAAAAGAAGGGAGAATTATTGGAGCAGCTAGGCCTTGGACACCTTCCAATGTTTTATCACTGTTTATAAAATAAACGTCTTGCTTGCAAGCTCCATGGCTATCAATGGTAAAGTTAGCTGGAAATCTGGATTTCTTAGTAACTTCCCTTCCTTCACCAATTACTGTTCTATAAGGCATAGTTTTAATGAGGTCATTTTTGAAAGGTATGTAGAAAGTATTAATATGTGAAACTGACTTTTTTTTCTCAAATATTTCATTTTTTTCCACTAGGCAATGTTTGTATAGCAGAACTAGGCAGCTTATACAATTCAGTTCTTCCCCATGAGTTAAACAGTAATTTAATACTCGCTTATCCTGGGAAGGTGGAGGAAATCAAGTAAAATACTTAAATTCCTACCAGTCTCAATTACTACAATTTCAAAGCTGAAAAAAGTGTGTGTATGTGTGGTGTGGAGGGAAAGACAGGGAACAGTGGTAAAGTCAAGACAGACAACATTTTCTTTAGCATTTGAGGAAAATGAAGGTCACGGTAAGGAGGAATGGTAAGTAGGGCGTTTCCTCAATGACTTCAGTGACCTTCCCACACCACCCTTGAGTGCTGGGCATGCAATTTCACTTTCTCAATTAAGAGAACTCAGATAACTTCCCCTACTCCTACAGCAAATCAGGGGTGCCTCCTGCTCCTACCATGTTCCACAAGATGGCTCCTCTCTGAGTGTCTCTGAGGAAAAGAACAGGGACAAGTGACACCATCTACAAAAAGGCTACTGGTGAAAACGAGGTAAGCTGGGTTATGGGTTTTTTTTTCCCTGTTCTAATTTAAGAACTGAGAAATCACAGCAAGGGCAAGGACTCATCCAGTGTGACACAGTTTAGGGCTTTGTCCTCACTTTATCTTGTGCTTCCTAGGGATTCTATCCTCTCAAAGATTAGCTATGAATTTTACTACTGTTTGATCTGGGTAAGGGGAAGAGGTGCCTAGAGATGGCAAGAGAAAACTGGACAGGAGGAACCAAGGTTAAACCATGTAACATAGCTGTCATTTGCTGGATCCTCCCAATGAGGAAGACATGTCCAAGCCTCTTCATAGCGAAAGATAGTCCTTTCTCTTCTTCAGTAGTTTATCACTTTGAAGGGGTAGGGTGGTAGAAAAAAATGCTACAGAAAATTACCCAGTAATCAGGACAGAAAAAAGCCACCACAAAGAAAAAGTACAATGATGTTTGAGAAAAGAGTTTCCAGCCCGTAAGTATATTACTTATAGTCTGTGTAAGCTGCAGCTGCCACCAGCAGTACCCTGCAGCCTTCTTTCTCTCCCAGCAACCAACATCCCCAGCAAGACAGCTTCTGAAAGATTCCTCAACTTGGTGCAATGGATGTTCCCATCGTATCAGCATAAGTCCTGTGGCCCAAAGGGAACTCAGAGACTTTAGATTTGTGAAATTGCCAGTAAGTATGTCTAGGAGGTAGAAGCCGGCTTTTCCCCTCACTCTAGATTTGTTGATGGTGTTTTTATACCTCAGCTCCAAGTCATTCCAGTGCTGCCACCTGCCAGCTACATGATCTTGAACAGCTGGCCTCAGCCTCCGTGTCCCTTACAATGAGAATAACACTTGGCACAAGGATGGTTTGGTTAGTTAAGGAACTGACATCAAAACTCAAAACAACGGCTAAAACTGCACTGTTTATAAAACCTACCAACAAAACCTTTTGACTAGCAAGCCAGGCCTGAGGGATGGCAATAGTAACTGCTCCAAATGCAGCCCAATTCATAGCTGGCCAAGAAGGCGGTGTGCGAATGGAACCTCTGAACTCAATTTGGCAAATTCCACCCTGGCAGGGAAGCTGCGGGCTGAGTTCAGATCATGCTGGTTGCCTAGGAGCTCAGCCTTGTTCAGGTTACTGTTAAAAGGGTGAAGACTTTCCTGCTTTCTTGAATCACATATTATTGTTATTCAACGCAGTTGTATACATAAACGTACTCAAGGCAGTGTTTCACAAAAGTTACTGTAACTTCATTCTAATTAAGTTATAAATTACTGCCATTCTTTACTTCCTATAAAAATTCTTCAAACCTTCCAAAAAAAAAAACAAAACTTATCTGGGGTATTTTTAAGTTTTACTTGATTTTTCAAGAAGTGATCAAGCCCAGATTACACCTTCATTTGTTCCTGAAATTAACGGATTTAGTTCTCAGCAGAGGACGAAACCCAAGGAACCACCACACCTTCCTGTTCTTTCTCTGGCTCCCCCAAACACACAGTGCAGAATATACTCTAGTAAGGCCAAAGCAGTAGGTTCTTTGTGAGCCTGGCTGGGTACAGCACACACAGGTTGCCGCCCATCAACCTGCAGGGGGCAATGGGAAGAGAAACAGTTCCAGCCACTGGGTTCCCTCAGCTCACAATGAACACGACTGACCTTCCTCCCTAATCCACCTGCATGCAAATTCTTAACAACAATGCTAGCCCACCCTACCTGCAACAGGATGTTACCATGATAATTTGAAAATAAAAAATTCTAGAATGTGTAAAAAATCAAATTACTTTATATTCACTACCTCTTAAAAATGTACTTTGCTTTTCCAGTTATTAAAAACACGCTCCCCCTCCGCGCGCCATTTTTTCAATAGGATAGCTCTACCTCTGTGTTGAGCTCCTGAAGAGTAAAAACTTTGGTGGCTTATTCCTCAATAACTTCTGCCTACCACCCTCCCCAATTTTTTTTTTTTTTTTGCCAGATTAGTATGAGAACAAATTACAAGGAGATCACATCAATTCTCACTAATTCTGACCACTCCTCAATTGGTACCCTGAAAACTAAGCTAAAAAGTAAAACAACTACAGTCTGAAGAAAGTAAAGGTATGTAGGGTCTAAAGAAATACAGTACAACATGAGCGGAAATAATAAAGCAAACATTGCCCTGGAAGCATCACATGCAGGATAAAGGAAAAACACAAGATAAGCCCCCAAATTCCTGAGGGCCCTGGATACCATCATGATAACAGACTAGAAATACAAACACTTACATCCAGTGATCACAAAACATTATCAGGCCCCAAGCAAGGTAAGTCTCAGAGATAACGATCAAACCAACAAGAATCAATTGTTCAGATCACTAAAGAGAATATGGGATTGTTATTACTAAACAGGGGCTGAATAAAACGAGATAAAGAAATAATATCCAGGTATACTACATTGTGAAGTCACTAAGGAATAAGGTCTATTGGACAAAAAATCCTTGGCTCAGGACTAAAATGAAACCAAACTGCTCTTTTCTCACTGGCAGAAATTGCTATCCCAAACATCAGTCATATGAATGTGAAGAACTTCTAGTGGATTCCTGACAACCGATTTCAGCACAACTAATGAGGTGAGTCATATGCAAAGAACAGTCCCTGACTTCAGCCAAAGAACACACTTCCTCTCACACTCGATTCATAGCTACGTGAGAAAGTTCAGACTTGACCTGGCTATCAATCCCTTCCCAACATATGTAAGTGAAGGAGAATTTTAAAAAGGAATTACATGTAGTAGATTTTAGTTTTCTTTATAGTATCACTTATAGTATAACTTACAGGACATGTATTTCTGGTGTAATCTGGAACTGGTCAGTGCTGACAGCGATTGAGAAGCATTTTGCCCAGTATTTTGCTGTCCAAACCCAGCTACTCTGATTACTGCAAGCCCATCTGATCTGACACTCATGTTTCTTCTGGCCTGATGGCTGGCAGAGGGCCCTGGGCAGCTAGAAGACGGCAGCGCAGCCCCAGTGCCAGGCTACCTCCCATCACAGAGAGCCCATTCCACTTAAGAGTTAAGTGAAAATCAATTATGGATGAAGTCTTTCACCTGAAAAGTGAAAGTGGCTGGAACCCTAAAATGCCACTAACTAGATTTGTTTGTTGGCTAAAGATAATAGTTCTCAGCAATATCAACAGACATTTCCACTTGTTTTTCCTTTGAAGAGCAATTAACAGTACCTCTATTATTTTCAAACTGTAATATATTTTTTCAGAGGTAAGGAAAACTGTTCTCTGGCTCTGAAAAGGCTTAGGACTCAGTGGCTAACAGTAAACTCAGCCTCTGAAGGCCTGATTGTCTCTCAGTTCCAATTACTTAGTAAACCCCAGCAACAATAGCCACATCCTTCACTGGCATAGCGCTTACTCTATAAAAAGAACACAGATTATACTACTTGATCCTCAGGGTGAATATGGACCCCTAGGCTAGACCAGAAAGGAGCTTCATGGTTCTGATTCTTTTTCTGTTTTCAAGGGAAGTGACTATTTTAATTTTTTGATATAAAATCCTTCACAGCTACTTAGGTAAAGCCTCTTTCTCATTTTTAAAATTTAGACATATTTAAAAAGAACAGCCTGATATGCAGAGCAAGTCACTAATCTGTGTATTTGTTGCTAAAATGATCAGCAAGCAATGATTTTGAAGGGTACTGAATACATATGAATGCCCAGTTTATTAGTGTGTTTTAAAATGTTGAATTGCTTTTCATTTAAAATGGGATTTAGGGCTAACACTCTAGAGACAATCTGTACATTTTAAGTTTTAAACCTTACCTGGTGGGGGGTTATTTTGCAGGTGCTTTCCACTTTCTCAGATTTATGATGCAGAGCTCTGCCTGTCCCAACCTCCCACCCAAAGCTGAGTGCTCACAAATGTTACAAACTTACTGGCCAAGAGACTACAAATTAACAAACAGTAGGTTACCAGAAGAGGTTACACCCTCAGGAGAGGGTACACAGAGAACCTAAGAGGCTAGGAATTGGTGCATGTGTGCACACACGGAACTAAGAGGCAAGAGTGGGAGGCCACCTCAAACCCTCTTCTCTACCCCCCAGGGCTGGTCACCAGTGCCTCCAGCAACCACTCCACTTGCTCCTGGCCAGGCTGGGCAACTCTGCACTGGAAGAACTGTGCCTTACAATGTTTTAAGTCTAAAGTACTAGCTTTATAACAGCCAAAGGATATTTATTCACACTTTCAAATTGAGCTTCAAAAGGGCAGCTGATAATTTTATCCATACAGCCAGGGTTTCTGCTGACATGTGTACCCCATGCGCAACCTCCACCTGAACCTTTTCCCTATCCCTCTTTAAATCGCTACCCATAAGCTATGATTTATTTTCTAGGTAACTAAGTTAATATTCAAACCCAGAACTGTGGTGAATGGCTGATGAGACCCTCCCCCTCCCCCATCCTTTATAAACTTGAGAAAATACTTTCTCAAATTTCTAGTTATGGTGTATACCTTTGGTGAGCTAAACCGTGGTGGATGGTAGGCCTAGCTGAGGACTTAAGCCAAGTTGCTGGCAAAAACACCCAGTAAGAATAAAAGGGACAAAATCCTATTTCATCCAGGAATGATTCAGCAAGAGTTGTTCTTTCATTTTCTTACCAAATGCTTAGGAATTAGATTTTAAGGACAGACAAAATCACCTGAAGTATCATCAAACCCTAAGCTCTAAACGGGGAAGAAATTAACAATGACCTTAAAAATTAGCTGCCGGCACACGCTTCCTGGTTAACCAATTATCAGCAGGGCTTTAGTCACCACTCCACCCACATTTTAATCCCCATGTGGAAAAATCCCAACGTTTCAGCATGAAATATTCTTCTGAACATTTGGACTACCACAATGAAGTCACCAAAATGGATAGACACACACACACAACCTAATGTTCAATGTGATACAGTACCCAAAATACTAAATATTACCTAGCTGACAGGCAGCATACCAAGTTTATGTTAACCACAATCTTGTGCTTGCTAGCCACTGGACATTTTGCTAGAATTCCCAAGACATGAGTTGAACCTCCACTAACTACTCGGATGTATTACTACCATGCCTGTGGTCATAAGAGACATCTACATATATGGACATTAGTTACCCAAATACCTCTTGTCTACGCATTCAATGTCACAATCTTGTTTCATCTTAAGAATAATCCTAGAGTACTGCGTGTAAGGTAAGGGCTAAGAAGTAAATGATGTTTAGGTTTGAGGGATCAGAGACTTCAGAAATCAGTCTACTCTGTCACTAACCATTTGACCTTGAGCAAGTCACCTTGCCTTTACTGGCCTTAGTATGTATGCATCTGGGATCTCTAAAAGGAATGAGGTTTAAAAGAAAAAATTGCTTACAGGAATGACCTAGGGTTTGATGGTGTGGCACAAACACAAACCACTCACTAAAGTAACCAAGTAATGGTGGGGAGCAGAAAGGCTCTGATGCTACCTGACCTGGGCCAGCCCCCCACCCCTTCAAAAGTGACAGATGTTGTACATTCTTACTAGCTCCTATTCTTCCTACCAGGCCCAAGCCTTTCAATTAGGTTCTTCAAAATTCGGATTATACAAAGAGGGAGCCCTTCCTCTGGCTCTATCACTCTTGTCTACTGCCAGGCAGGTACCTTAAGACCCTCAAAGATCTACAGAGCATCTTCGAGCCAAACCCTGGTGAAGAGTGGATTCTCTCCTCACCTGCAATCTCGTGACCCGGTACTTTTTAATCCCATGAATTCATGATACTTTTCCTGGTTATCCTAGGCTATCCTCAGTATGTATTTTTTCAAAAGGACTCGGATTCTGCGAATCGTTTCTCAAGTATATATACCAGGACTTCGCATGTCACTGATCCATCGGGGAACATGGTATAGAGAGCGCTCCACACCTATGCCACCCTTCTGCCCCCAGATCCCTTTGGGGGGCACTTCAGGGTGAGCCAGTGGTGCTGGAAAACCGCAAGGCATTCCGACCCAAGTACTCCCACAGACTCTAGTTCTTTTCCAAGGTTCATTGTACCCAGAGGCCCTGGTGGGTCAGCCTGTGCTCCTTCAAGGAGCCTTCTCCCAATAAGCCTGTACACCCCTCTCCACTTAAAACAGCTCTAGATACCAGGGTGCATCCGGTTACGGAAAGCCGGCCATTAGAGCTCTCAAAAGTATACCTTAAAGCCAATCTATCTTAGGGCGGTGAAGACACACCCTTTCTGGCACCAGCCTGCCCGCCTGGCTCTGCGGTAAGGGGAAGCCAGTTTTTTTTTTTTTTTTCTTTTTTCCTTTGGGGGAGGGCGGCTGCCTCTGTAGGGAGCTGGCTAAGCCCCAGCGCCTCCAGGAGAAGGAGCCTCAATCCGGAGGCTGCACCCGCCGGCGCCGGGCCTCGGCGGGAGCGGCGGCCCGGGAGGGGGCCCGGCGGAGCGCCCCGGGGGAAGGGGAGGAGCGCGCCTGTCCTCTGAGCACGGAGGGCGGAGGCAGAAAGGAAGGGGGAATCTCGAGGTGAGGGCGGGTGGAGGGAAAGGCAGCGGGCTCGGGGATGCGGCCGGCGCCCGCTCCGTCCCGGGGCCGCCCAGCGACCTCGGGACCCGTTCCCGGAGCCCGCGGCTTCCGAGTGCCGCCTCGCGCCCCCGCGCGTCCCCTCGGCGCGCCCTTCCCCCGTTACCGCGCTCCCTCCATTTCCAAAGTGCGTCGTCTTTTAAGCCGCGCGGCTCCGCTTCCTCCTCGGCCGCCTCCTGCCGGCCGCAGGCGCCCCCCGCCCCACTTCCTCCTCTGCCCTCCGGGGCTCCCCACGCCCCCTCCCCGGGCGCGCAGCGCACTCACCCCCTTCCCCATGGTGGCGGTGCTCTGCGCCCGGCGCGCGGTCCTGTGGCTGGAGAACGCGGAGAACAGAGAGCGGCTCCCGGCCAAGCGAGCGGGGCCGGGGGAGCCGAGAGGAGGGAGCTAGGGCTGCCGAGGGGCGGGAGGGCCGATGCCGCCGCCCAGGCTGCTGCCGCTGCCGGAGCCGCTGCCGCTTCTTCTGCCACGTGTCCGCCTCCTCCCGGCGCCGCTCCGCGCCCCAAACCCAGCCGCAGCTCGAGCCTGCGCCTCCTCCTCACTTCCTAAAATATGCAACCTGCGTGCAGGCCCCGCCCACGCCGCACACGTCACCGTTACCGGAGCAACCTGATACCGGCCTCCCGCCTGGCTCCGCCCCCGCCCCGCGGCTGGCCCGGGGGGTGAGTGCCCCCGCCCCGGGAGAGCTGCGGGGACCCCTGCGGGCGGGGCAGCGGGGACTCGGCGCCCCGCGCCCTCCTCCAGCCGCCTTGTCCGGCCCGCTTGCTGCGTGGGGCACCGAAGTCCGCAGTGAGCGCGGTTGGTGGCATACCAGGCCCCCCCGGGCTCGGGAGCTTCGCGCCCCGGTTTTTCCAGCACGTCAGGGGGCTCCTCTGGGCTTCTGGGATGCACCTGGGTAGGGAGGGGCGCTCAAGTGACAGCAGCTGGCGTGCGTTGAGTGAACCCGCAGCTCTGCGGCGCCCGGGCCCAGTGCCCACCTGCTAAGGCCTCGGCAAGCTCTTGGTGCCCTCCGGTCCCTGCTCTGACCAGGGGTCCTGTTTTCCACTTCCCACTCCGCTTGAAGAAAAACGAATTTGAACCGACCTTGCCAGAGGTCCCAAGCCACCCCCACCCAGCGCTTCCTTCAAGACCTGAAAAATGAGGATCCGAAGGATGACAGGGAATTCATTCACATCACTGTGTGAATTAAGACTGCATGACCATTTGGGAGAGTCATCTTTTAGGGCAGAAAAACCTGAAATCCTATCTTTAGCAAAAGAAGGTGAGTGAAGAGAGAGATTTGAAGACTTGTCTGCGTCCCCATGCCTTCCATCTGCACAGAAGCGCCTCCTGCAGCACAGGCTTGGGTCCTTCGATGGGCCCAGGTCCTCTCCTCTTCCCCCACACTCCATCCCATCCCACCCCGGCTGCCGGGCTTCTCTCGTTATTGCTTCTGCTGTTTAGCAGAGATTGCAGTGGCTGAAGTTCAGCATTTAAAACGTAGTATTAGTATTATTATTAACCGTGCTGTCAGAGATTCAGGTGCACTGTAAGAGCACAGAATTCACAGGAGAGTTACTCAATGTCTCTGGGAATTCTTACCACAAACAAGGAAAATACTAAACCTCTTAGGCTGGTGAAAGCCGACTCCAACAACTTCAAGTATTAATTCAACATGTACAAATAAAGATATAAAGCTTTAAAAAAAAACGTAGGAGAAATAATTAACAACTGTGTTATCAGTTGCATCACTAGGATAATTCTCATCCCTTTGTGGAAGAAACTGTTGCTTATAGGAATCTCTTTCCTCTTGCCAAAGACTGCAGGGTTGAAGGCTGGTGTCTACTCTGGCGATCTGCAGACTTTATTGAATCAGTCCAGGCCATAGAGAGCAAAAGAACTGTAAATAGAAAATTATGACTGCCAGGGGAAAAGCCCCCAAATCCAGAACAGAGTTCCCAACTTTTACTTCAACTGAAGGTTATAGAATTGTTATCAAAGCTCTAGAAAGTGCTTCATTTATATGCTTGACCCCATTACTGCCACCCTCTGGGTAGCTTCCTAAAGATCTCTTGGTTTGTTTAAGATGAGTTATCCCTTGGGCCTTTGTCTGAATGAGAAAAATGGAACCACCATAACAAAATATAGAAAGCACAAGTCTAAACAATATAGATTTCTCCTGCCAGCTGATCTATCATTCACCCTTCATAAGAAAAATAATCATTTGTTCGTTCTACAAAATAACCCTGATAGACCAAGGCATTTCCAATTCCTCTGGAATCCTTGTTTTGGCTGTTACAGGCTGCCAAAGCCATTTCAAGAGTACCCCCAAAGCTTTAACTGTGTTCTAGGATGGAGAAAGGGCAAAAATATAAGAAACATTAACTAAATTCTATACTTTGCTTTTGGCTCCACAGATAGTTTTACATGTACAAGGTCCTGGAAATTTTACATATCTGCAAGGCAAAGGGGTGGGAAACTGGAGGCTCTGGGATTCTTTTGAGGCCACTCAGCAAGTGTCTGAAGAAGGTGGGACTCAAAATTGTAAAATGGAAACCATCTTCCTACTTTTAAAGTTTGACCTTTAAGCACAGGAGAACCTTTCCATGGGAAAGGGTGATGGAAAGAATCTGTCTGGTTGGAATATAGAGCCTATACCCACAGAACCAAGAAAAAAGTAAATCAGGGCCAAGCCTGAAGCGCAGAAGTCTCAGGGGCAAGAGAGACATTGTGAAACACAGGTAATCAAAAATAGAAATGTTCTCTTGAAAAGGGCTTCTTTTCTCCTCTGAGAGGATTCTAGGTAAAACTTTAGAGAGCAAAGATTGAACATTCTTTTCAGTTTATGGTGAAGAAATTGAGGCTCAGAGAATGATTGACACTGGACATTTTAAGGATAGCAACAGGATGTTTAGGTACCTTTTCTAACTCCCAGACCAGTGCAGGGGACAAATGTAGATTCTAAAAGAGAGGACAAGGAAAGCAATGCCTCTCTATTCTACCTGCTTTTCCCATCAGCTCTTTTTAAGCTCCTAACCTGGGATGCATTTAAATTGCTTGGCCTGGAGACTCAACATTTACAGACCTCAAGGCTGATCATATTATTGAATTCCCAAGAAATCTTTTTCTTCTCACATGTCTTTGTACTAGCTTACTCATTCTATTTTCTTTTTTGTGTGTATGACATGCAGCATGTCTCTGTTACCATTGTCATGCCCATTATCCACCACTTTTCCCTAACCACAGGCTTCCAAATAGCTAGATATGATGAAAAACTGGAATTAAAACATAATTTTAACTGTAAGCCATACATACAATTCCCTATTTGTAAGTCAACATACAATTCCCTAACCCCAAAAGAATTCAAATTGCCGGGAAGACTCAGGTATTTTATCTGGTTTTCCAGTATTTTTCTTAAACAAAACTCCAAATAGACCAAGGACCACTTTGCCTCCACTTACTTCAGAGACCAGCGCTTAATACAATTCTACAGACCAAAGAAATTTTAAGTCACCTGGCAACAAATCTCACATATAAAGATTGGAATTTTAGAGGGTAACGAGAAAGGAGAAAGGGGTCAAATTAATGAGTAACAGCTCAATTGTCTAGCTCAAGTTGAAAATGTCCCTTGTGCCAACAAATCTCACATTTTGGTTTTTGGACAAGTCCCTTCCAACTTGACATTTGTCACCCGATGTGGACATGGTAGTAGAGGTCGTGATGGTGGCAGAAGGTAACGGTTCTGGTGGTGAAAGTTCATCAAATAACAGTATTCCAACTAAATGCTTTCTTCAAAGAAAAGCATTTTCTTTATAGTTATCTATAAAAACTATATAGTTTAGTAGGTATATCATTGTGATACTCTGAGGATCAATTGATAACCATACAGAACATTAGAACATTACCTGTTGTGTAGTAATGTAAGACATTATCTCATTTTCAAAGTCCTACTCAACCTGGGAGACACAGGGGCCAAGGAAAGAGGAAGGCATCCACAAAAATTGGTCTACGGAAGAAGTTGAGAACAGAATCTGTTTTATGCTGGCCCTCCTCTTCCCCCATCCATCTCATATCCAATGCAGAACCTGTCTGCTGAAACCCAGCCAACTGGGGGCGCCGAGTTGGGTGGTAGAGGCCAATGAGCATTCCACCTGTCCACACTAGTCTGGTTATTGCCAAACCCCAGGCGAGGACCAGGAAAATAAGCCCACTAAAACATTACAGTTGTGGCCCCACTGAGAGGTTTTCATCTTCAGAATAAGAAGCCTAGAAATTCAGTGTCTGCACGGCAGGGGCTGATGCTATCCTCAGGAAAAAGGAAGCATTGTCTCCGAGTGCAATTTAAAACCTTTAAAACCTTTTCTCATTTTCCCTTTTTACTTAAAAGGAAAAAAAAAAAAAAAGATACCATCTGCTAATGCAACCGTTAATTAGTGAGGGAGAGTTATTCTAGCTTCCTAAGAACAGACCCAAGAGGAGGCTGAGTTTCAGGCCCATCACTTCTGTTCCAGGAATAAGCAGCCATGCCAGGCGGGCATTGCGGTGTGGGCTGGAGCTGCAGGGAGCTGGCAGAGGTCAGAGACACACTTCCCTCCCATGGCTCTAATCTCATAAACCTGGAGTGTTCAAACTCAGTGTTCTCTTGTCCCTCTCATTTTTCATAATGGAAAAAAAAAAGTGCTGGTAAAGTTTTGAATTAAGAAACAGTTGCCATCTGGGTAATTGAATTCGGCTTGAAGCAGGCCACCTGGTTCACATCAGCGGCTCTCGGCAAGTATGGAAGTGTCAGCTAAGGCCCTACATTGACTTCTAAATATAGGCTGGCATTCCCTGAGCAGCAGAGAAACTTTAACTTCAGAATAGTGAAAACCATTTTGTATCAGGTTACCTCAATGTATGCTAGATTTCTTAGGCTACAGATTTTGAGAATTACAGCAGGAACAGTTGTTCTTGTCCATTCCCAGCCACATGCTGCCTTAAAAAAACAAAATCTAAAAAGCCAGTTCCCTTTGGCTTCCTGTTTGGACATTCATGTCACAGAAATATGCATGACTTAAATCACCTTGCTCTCCTAAAGGATTCAGGAGGCTAAGTATTTCCAGCTTCTCAAATATTGAAGAGGGGTGAGAAGTTAGGGAGCAAAGTCTAACCCTACCCTTCTCTGCTGCTTTTGACACTGCTAGCCCCTCTGGTCCCCCAAAGGGAGGCATGCTCATTTAGCATGAACTGAGTGCAGGGGTTGCAGTCCTGTTCCCCAACTCCAGACTCCAATATATCAAGAGATTAGGAGTCAGGAGCTTTGCATGTAACTCACCAGCCAAAACTGTTTGGGCCAAGTGCAGACAGAGCTGATGTCAAGAAGGTTAGCTAGGACAAGATATAGTAAGAAATAGCAGCTCTGAACTTGGGTGGTTTTGAGCAAGTCCTCATGCTTCTCTGAACCTCTTTCTTTCTTTCTTTCTTTCTTTCTTTCTTTCCTTCCTTCCTTCCTTCCTTCTTTTCAGTATGTGCCTCAGAAGTGAGCATTCTGAGCACATTTCTTTCTGTAATGTCTACAGCCGAACCACTGAATGTAGTTAAGAGCCTTTATTTGATTTCTCAGTTGGGACAGGAGCTATGCATTGGATAGAACTCTTGCTCAAGAGCAGTTTGGGTTTTAAAAGGACACTAGGCTTATAGAATATTCTACACCAGAAATAACCTGGCCCAACCTCCTCTTACAGGATGGAATTAATAGAGGGTGAAGTGCTTTCCCCAATGTAGCTGAGCTGCTGCTTAAGGGACCACAATACCCAGTCCCTTCCTTTCCAGTGTAGCAGCAGGCTGCTTCTTGAGCTTTAGGACTACTGAAAAAGAAATCAGAAATGTTTTACTTCTAACCCATGCAAAAAATGAGGGTTATCCAAAAGAGGTAATTTAAAGGACTAGTTCCTTTAAAATAAAATTTTCCATGCTATGCATACATGTCCATTTAAAAAATCTCATTTCACTTATTTCTCAAGAGAACACACACACATACACACACTACCATTTTCAATTTGAGAGAATTCAAGGAAGTCTCTTCCTTTTTCAAAATGATGTTCAAATAAAATTAAATATCTTTTACAAGTTTTCTGGGTTCAGGGTGAGTCCCCCAGATTCTTTCATGTGAAGACTCTTCTCTCTCTAAGAACAGTCCTGGGTGCCATATCACCCCTGCGTGGAGACTCCCCAGGTTGCTGGGTGATGCTATTCCACTCCCCTCCATGACCCACACTGTCTGTTGCAGGAGCTCTGGAGAACAGGAGGAGCCAGCAGGAGAAGCCTGAAGAGCAGTAGCTTGAGCAAGACCTGGATGTGGAGCTGTAACAAGGCTTGGCAGATAGAGTGGGGAGTCAGAGGTAGCTAAAGAGCCTCGTGTTACCAACATCTACTCCCAGCAGGCTCTGTTATGCTTCTTCAGCCTCATGATCTCTTTTCTTAATTCAATAAAGGGCATTTGCTCCCATTTGAAAAGATGGTATAATATTATTTCATCCACAATATCCTGTCCTCAAGCATTTAAGTTCATGAATTTCCTTCTCAAAAACTAATTTCAGTCTAATAGGGCTTTTTCAATATTGGTGTAGAGTCACTCACATTCTAAGCCTCTGAAATGTTACTGTCTCTTTACTCTCTTCTTTTTAAATGGGTAGTGTCTTAACTGTCCCTGTTCCTTCTCCCACTCTTGTTTCTCTCTCTGCCGCCATAGTCCTGTCATGGCCTCAATTCAGAATAGCCTATTCTCAGATCAGAGGGGACTCTGTCTTCCTACATTGGGATCCATGCTTAGTATGCAGAAAATCAGATCCTCATGCTTCGGAATAGGGTGCGGAGGAGTGCTGATTCTAGGCTCCGTTTCTGGAGAGGGATGTGGGAAAGTTGGATGGAACTGTAAGTCCCAGTACCCAAGAGACAAGGGCTATTGTCTTAGCAACACAACTTCTCTCTTTCAGCATGAGTATCAGAGATTCCTTTAGTAATTTCATTCATCTTTTTAAAAATGCTCTTCTTACCGTAGCCCACTGAGGACAAAAGATTGAGTTTTGGGATTTTTTTCCTAGGTGCTGCCCACAGCCTATATGAACATCACAAATCACGTTCCTTTTGGAGGGACCAGGACATTAGAAAAATATGAAGTACCCAATAATACTTGATTCTCACTGTAGTACATTTATGGAAACCACATGGAAAGTCCTAAAACTGATCTTACCCGTGGGATCTGTGTTATAATTGGATATTACATTCTTGACCAAAGACTTGGCATCAGATAAATCACAGATACTAAATATGTCATAGAGGCAAAGATTCACAGTTTAAATCAGTAGTTCTCAAATGTCGCTGAACATTAGAATTGTCAAAAGAGATTTTTGAAAAATACTGTGGCTGGGACTCCACTTGGGACCAGTTAAAGCCAAAATTATTATGAGTGGACCAGTTTTCTTTGTTTGTTTATGAAGAGCAAGAAATAGTTGTCATTTGGCATTTCAAAAAACTAAAAGACCCACTTGAAAGTAAATTACAACATTTTTTGACTTTTCCAAATGGAAATTTAGAGACCCTCCACTTAATAAGTCATCTCACCTGGCAATAAGATTCTGCTTTTTGCATACACTGTCCACCAAGTCAGAATTTGACCTAGTGTCCTTAGGGTACAATGTCCTAAGGTAAATGACTAGTGAGTTAATCAGTATTTATGAGGCTTCCACAAGTGCAATAAATCTTGTAAAGGTGTCTTTGGTAAAGAATAGGTACAGTTCTTGTTTTCAAGAAGTATTTGAGGAGAGAAGAGCATGGTAATTCTGAAGTTAGGTTTCTCCCATTTTAGAGACACGGAAATGTTGTCCTTTGCAATAACAGCACATGTGCCTGAAATGATCTCAGCTACATGGATCCAATTATTTGCAAATTGTGATAACCCACAGACATATTTCAACAGTCTTCCCTTTCGTTGGCAAAAGGTTAGAAAACTGACACAGGAAAAGGAGCCTCAGGCTCCTTGAGGTGAATTTGGTAAAAAGAGAAAAACAGACACAAATGGACCCAAGAAAGGATCAGCCTCTATGCATTTCTGCCAAGATACTGTATACACAGTGGAAGGGATCGGCAGGTTAGCCCTGCAAAGCCAAGAGAGTGGTTTTTCTTTCAGATTGCAGTTCATTGCCATGAACCATATGATTATAGGCATGGCATTTTATGATACTTCAGTATTTCCATTTTAAAATGGAAGACTAATGCGAATCTCTTACCTATTTCAAAAGACATCTTAAAGATAAATTACTTTATATGGATATTTGAGCATTTTATAAATTCTTCCTGATTTAAGAGTGACATATTGATTAAATTCACAAATTACAGGGAAATTGTTGCAAAATCTAAGGAAGAAAATAAAACTCATAAATGTATGATTGTGAAAAACTCTTAATACTATGATCATTATTTTAAACATAATGAAACACAAAAGAAGAGTATTCTCTACGTGTAGTTTTTTAACCTGTTTTTCTACGTGTAAGATTATGTAATGAGCCTTCCTGCATATCTTAAAATATCCTATAAAATACATTATATGACCGCATAGTATTCAATTTTTGAAAGTATTATGATTTGTTTATTCATCATGTGGTGTACAATATAAATGTTTAAAATATATGGAAAAAATTAATAATCTAACAAATTTTCCTTCTATTATTTTCCAACAGTACATTTGGAGATTTTAAAAATACACAGGCATCAGTAGGAAACAATTTCAGAAGCACATAAAATGAGATTTAAAAAACAATCAAGAGCAATTTTATTTTAAAAGGTCAATTCGGTTACAAAGGAAAGAGAGAACATGCAATAATTGCCATAACTTCATTTCCATTGACTCTGAGTGGTAATTTTATCTTTAACACCCCCTACTGGTTTGCCTTATGGTTTTAGTGTTATCATTTTCTTCTTTTTTTAAAAATGTGATTTCATTAGAAGTCTGTTACCTCTCCAATTCTACTCTCTTTTTTGTCTCCTGGAAAAATAAAGCAAGAGAATCAGGAACCAAGGAAAAAACAAAACAAATAATTATTACTTCATATAAATCTTTCCTCTACAACCCCACCCACCACACGTAATGAAGAGAAGCTAAAGGAGCCCAAGAGGATCAGATCTCCTCAAACTTCCTTTTAATAGGTGTAACTTGCTGCATTACTTATTCATTCAAGGTTATTGCCATGAGTTCTATAATTGTACAAAGATAAACCAGGAATGTGTAGATACAGGGACTCAGGGGTCAGTCAAGATAGGGACAGTGTACGTTCATCCTTCTTATTGTAAGACTTCCAGGCAGACTCATTCAGTGTGCTCTTGAGATGACACTTACCTAAGCAGTTTTTTGTTCCACTAAAGCACTTTATGGCAATTTCCATCCTTCACTTTCCCTCCCATTGCAAAGGTCAGCTAGGTTGCATGTGTGCTGTAAGGAAACAAAAAATAGCTAGTACTTCATCTCTGCTAGATCCAGGCACCTTTCATTCATTTAAATGGCATTTCTTAAGTGTCTACAATGATCTGGAACTGGTCTTGGTGCATGAACAAGATCTATCAAGTCCTTCCTATAGAATTTGCAATCTTGTTGGGCTGAGGATGTGGCTCAGTGGTAGAGGCCCTGGGTTTGATCCCCAACACCACCAAAAATAAATAAATAAATAAATAAATAAATAAATAAATAAATAAATAAATTGCAGCCTTGTGGAAGAGATGAATAATAACAAAGCAAAGAAAACAAATAAATAAGCAAGGTGATTAAGATAATGATCAGCCCAAAGAGGAACAGAAGGCAGGGTAATATGACAGAATGACTTAAAGGGAGAGGGGAATCATTTTGCAAGGGGGATTGGGGAAGGCTGCTTTGAGGAGACGCCCAGTCACTGATCCTCAGTCTTTCAACATGAGTGCTACATACCTGTTCTTCAGATATTTTCTGGCCCTTTTCTTCCTTCTCTGGATCTCGTGGCTTAGTCCCACAGTCTTCCCTCTGTCTTTCAGCTGTGAGACCCAGGGAAGGGTTTGCAAGGACTCCCACAGCAGGCCTTAGGGCAGTGATGTGAACCTTTAAGAACTTTCAATGATACAAACAGCCAGCTGACCCCTGTGTGCCACTGCTTGCCACCACTACCTTAGGGCATCCCATCTCTTATAAATTCGCACTCACTCTGTCATCCTCTTGCACTCCAGTGTAAGACAAAGTTGGAAATAAGAGACATTTCTATTTGTTTTAACTGCAGTAGTTCCTCCTTATCTGAGGTTTCACTTTTTAAGACTTCAGTTACGTACCTCTAGTCAATTGCAATGCAAAAATATGAAATGGAAAATCCTAGAAATGAACAACTCTTAATTTTTAAATAACTTTTATTACTATATATCATAATTGTTTTACTTCATTGTTAGTTATTTTTGTTAATCTTATACTATGTCTACTTTGTAAATTGAATGTTATCACGGATATTTACATATAGGGGAAAAAACTATATATAGGACTTGGTACTATTGGGGTTCCAAGCATCCACTAAGGGTCTTGGAAACATATCTCCTTTTGATTAGGAAGGTTACTGTATATATACTTTTAATATGCACAAAATTTGCATTTCAATATAGCTTACTGGATTGTACTATTTGGGATTCTGCTGAAATTATCTCTTTGCAGAGGAAGAGTTATCTCACCACCCACAGAAGCTTCCTCCTTTACCCAAAAGAACAGATTCTGGGAGAAGATGTTTCTGGGACTGCTCTGGGAAGTCCAGGGCCAGTGATGGTCTTCAAAGTGCAGCAGCCTCTCTTTTCAGCCATGACTAATGAATGTACATGTATTTAGAGACACAGTTGTCAATTGTCTTTAACGTCCTTTGCTAGAATAAGTTGAGTAATAATTTTTAATCATTAGGAGTAGTTGATAGTAGAGTTCATGATTCTTTTCTGTCACTATTCTTCTTTAGATTCAAATAGCAGGTATTGGTTCCACATGCTAAATTCTGTGCAAGATGCATCTATTTCCCCCTGAATTTTTGTGACAACCTCATTAGTCTGTGTTACAAATGGTGAGACTCATGGGAAAAAGAAACTGGTTCAAAGTCAGAGGCAGAGGAAGGAATACACTCAAGCCCCCTGATTCCAGTTCAAGAGGGACCCCTCTGGTTGTAGCTCTCTCCTTCTGAATGTGTGCACATAGCACTGAACAACATCATGTGAAAAGTAATGTAAAATATAATGTGCACATAGCACTCAGCGAAGATTCCAGTCTCCCTGGGGCTACTGGTCACAAATGAACCATAAGTTTGAAGACACTGAATGTGTGCATGATGTAAGCATTAAATATGGGTTCAGACATGAGGGTAAATCCTTCAGGTTTTGGTTTCTTCTCCTCAAAAACAACTCTGAAAAGGCCATGAGACTACAAATAGAAAAAATATATACATTTTCTTTATATATCTGTATATATAAAGATATAATTTACAAGAACAACCTAAGCATCTGTTATGATACTAATAAAGAATATACAGGACATTAATTGCAAAAGAGTTTAGCTTTATTGCTCTATTACAGGAAAAAATAAAAGACCTAAAAATGACTGAGGCAGTTTAATATTGTTATGATGTCATTTGTCCCAGATTATTTTGCATATTTCATTACAATTTCAATCAAAATCACAGCAGGAATTTATGGAATTATGATAAACTGATCTTAAATTTATATGAAAAGATGAAAGTTCTCAAGTAAGTAGCTTTAAAAAAGAAAAACAACAGGATGAGATCACTCTACTAGAAAATGAGACGTTTGAGAAAGAGTAAAGCTGTAAAGTTTAGGTGGAGAATGTGTGAAGAGCCCAGTGAAGAGAATGGAAAATTCACAAATCAAACTACACATCTGCGAATACACAAATACATGAGAGGAACAGCTTAACAAGCATGTAGAAGATGAATAGGCTGTTTAGAAATACTTTGGAGGCAAGTCTTAGTATATGAAGAAAAATATAGTTCAATCCTTGTTAAATCATTTAAAAAACTCAAAATGGATTAATGTTAAAGTGTGAAAGGAAAACTGTAAAGCTAGTAGAAGAAAAGGTAAGGAATATCTGTGGTGCCACCTTCAGTGGTATCTTGGTTACTTTTCTCTCATTGCTGGGACAAAATACCCAACACCCAAAATTAAGGAGGAAAAGTTTATTTAGTTTACAGTTTTTGGAGGTTTCAGTTCATAATCAGCTGGCTGCAAGGGAGGGTGACATGGCACTGGGGCAACACTTCAAGGCAGCAGCCAGAACAAAATAGGGAAGAGCAAGCCTCTTTACCTCCCTTATATAGTACACAGACCACCCACTCCCCTCCAGGGCAGGTGTAGCACTCACAAAATCTCTGTGTCCTTCTCTTACACAGGATGAGGATATTTACAAAGTAAGGATCCTGGCTCCCTGCTGAGTCTCTCAGTTAAACTTCTAAACTTGTCAAGTTGGCACAATGTATCACCATAACAGGTGGTAAAGAAAATCTTAAATAAAACTCTAAGCTCAAGGTGTCAAGAGGTAAATCAATCAATTTCATGATAATCTAAAGTGAGTTAGGTTCAGTGAGGAACATCACAAACAAAATTAACAGTGACAAGTGACTGGTGACAGGCTAGAAAATATTTGCAGTGGCTAAAACCTTTCAGGTATTAACATCCAGAAGGCACAGGAAATTAGTGCCAACCAGCAATTAAAAAAAGAAAAAAAGAAAAGAAAAGAAAACAGAAAAATAATTAAAAAAAGAAAATGGGCATTCATAGACAATTCATATACTCATTTGAATGGATAGATCAACCTCACTAGCAATCACAGACCATAACAGAGGACTACAAAGAGGGCAAGTACTTCACCTGCATCAGACAGCAAAGACCACGGAGTCAGACAATACCAAATGCTGTGAAGTACGAGTTGCATCAGTGCCTCTGTACCACTAGTATGGCAGAGTAAACCACTGCAGCTCTTCTGAGGAGCAACATACCAATTTTTGAAGAAAGTATGTATATGTGAACTCTCCTTTTTGGCTACATATGTCAGAGAAGTTTGCCAGTTAAGTAGAAACTGGAAATTTCTCTTTATGAACATTTTCCCTGACCAGTATAGAGAAAAGTGTAAATATAGTAAATTTACAAGGGAGTTCAGAGCAGTGTTTTTCTGGATGAGTATACATCTGGGAATATATAGATATGTAAGTTTGGTTTATGCATTTGGCAGAAAAAGATGCATTAGGCAGAAATATTAATTAGTTTTTCATGTAGCATACAGATATCCCTCAAGAATATGACGGAGGACTAAAGTAAGAATCAGATAAGACTTACAGCACAATATTACTCACATATTTTAAAACATAGACATATAAACACTTTCTTTTAAAATTTTTTTAGTTGGTATATGATTGTGATGCTTAATAATTAGATTCATCTTGAGGAACTGACACATTCAGAGACCATATCTTAATCATTTTTCCTTAGCCTCGCCCTCTCTTCCCTCCTTGCTCACCCTTTCCCAAATCCCCTTCCCATCTCCACAAAGTTTACCTCCCTGTTTCCTATCATCTCTTTTATTTTGCCCTCTAAATTATTACATGCAAACACTTTCTTATGCGTATACAATTACTGAACAAACATAGACAAGTTGGACTGGAAGGCTTAAATATATTAAACTTGGTGCTGAGGAAGTTAGGAAAATGTGGACTGAGTATAGAAGGTGAAATGGAGAAAGTCAAAGACAGAGAAGGGTGCTTCACAAACTAAGAAAGATATGCTGAAGAACTTGAAAGGGAAAGCTCAGATTGGTCTGGGGAGACCCCTGCACCCCGAAGGAATTTTTGTTCAAGGTGGAAATAGTACGCCATTAGGTTATGGGTAAAGTAATTAAGGAACAAAGTAATTACTGTGGAAAGGTGAAAATAAGTCATCCAGAATTTCAAGAAAATAATTTTGAGAGTGACCTTGGAATGAAAATGTGGTGGAAATCCCTCCATATGATATATCTACATTTCGGTGATTACTGTATATATTTTCTTTTCCTAAAAATTTCTGTATTTTCTTCAACAGAAATATATTAAAACTGCTCACTAATAAGGAGCAAAGTTGGATGGCAGTGCTCACTTGGAATAACTTTCTATGCAGTAGAGGTATACGCCACTCCTGATTATAGGATATGGGTCTTCTAGATCTCTTACATTAGTTTTATTTTTGAGGAACTTCTTTTTATCAAATTTCCATGTACCATAATTGAATGTTTTTTGTTTTTTGTTTTTTTGCCTTTTTGTTTTTGTCTTTTTGAGACAGGGTCTTGCTATGCAGTTCAGGCTGGCCTTGAGCTCACTTTGTAGCCCAGGCTGGTCTTGAACTTGCAAGGATCCTCCTGCCTCAGCCTCCCAAGTGCTGAAATTACAGGAGTGCACCACCACACCCAGTTTGTGTTTTTAAGACCTGACTAAGAAAGAAATCTCCTGAAAGTATGAATTCATTTTGTTTCAGAAAAGATAGAAACTACAACTGTTAAAAAAAAAATCCACCTTGTTGGATAGTTTAACATTCGAAAACGAGTTGCCAGGTAGGTAAAGTAAAATGAGAGACTTGAGATAACAAATTATTATTATAGGTAAATGTCTAAACTTATAAAATTCAACTGGGAGAAATATTAGCTCCAGCATTTAGGTTCAATAAAATTAATTGTCCAATTAAAGATGAGAGAAACTGGCTTCACAGTAGTCACTGAGAACAGGATCCGGGGTATTGAGTTAACCGCAGGCTTGCTGTTGGTGGTGTAATGTGTCTGCTGGAAAGTCAGCCCCACATTCTGGCTGCCTTAGAACACAGAATGCAAGTCACACACAGCACCACTCACTCTGCTGTATGCTGGCCAATGTCATCTGGATGATTCTGCCCAGTGATAGATGTCAAGATCTTTTTTTTTTTAATTAACAATTTTATTTGTTATAAATATAATGCTTGTTAAAAAAAGATATAGAAATGGTAGATAAATGCAAGAAAAGATGCTCAATATTATCAGTCATTAGAAAATGCAAATCAAAACCACAATTAAATACCACTCCCCACCCACTATAATAACTACAATAAGAAAGGACAATAACAAATATTGGTAAGAATGTGGAGAAATGGAAAAATTGATTCATTGCTGGTGGAAGTGTAAAATGGTGCAGCTCCTTTGGCATTTCTTAAAAAGTTTAACACAGATTTACTATATGACTATCCAGTTGTATTCTTGAAACTAGGTTGTAATAACAGTGGTGCTGTTCTGTTCATATTCTAGCATTCACTGAAGTATACACTTGAGTACATTCTATAGTGTATCATTTGTATGTCAATAAAACCACTGGGGGAGGGGGATGGCAAAATACAATACATATTCATCACAAAAATTCAACTCCAAGTTAGGAGAAGAAAACAAGCAACAATTAAGAAAACATAAACAAAAATTCCCAAACCCTATAACCCAGAAATAGCTATGGTTAACCATTAGGAAATATCATTCTAGATATCTCTTTGTGATCATTGTCAAACCAAAAGACAGAGAACAGATAAAGAGAGAAATAAATTTGCAGAGTAGCATCGTACCATATGAACTACATTTTCTATTAAATTACTAAATCAGATTTTGCTCGAATTTAATTGGGTGTCATATTTTTAAGAGATGACTAAGAAAGGAGGCTTCCAACTCAGACTATTTTGGCTCATTTTCTGCCACTTGCTTGCTAATAGACCCTGGCAAGTTCTTAACCCCTCTGCTTCTTAGTCTCCTCAATTCAGAGGATAATAATATCTCTCCCACAGGTTTGTTGTAAGGATCATTGGAATAATTCATGTAAAAAAGTTAACAAAATGCTTCACACAGAGAAACATTCAATATGCATTGCTGGTTTACAGTGATTATTATTCCAACATCTTTAAGACATGCAGGGAAGGAAATGCAGGATAATAGAAAAAATAAAATCACTTCATTCAAAGAATAGTTGACAGTCACTAGAATGGTTCACTTGCAAAGGAGGATAAAGGGAAATGTTATGACTTTATATCTGAAGACCAAAAGTAAACTCTAGAGTTATATTGTGCAAATAGCAACCAAAACAAAGCTGGAGTGGTATGACAAGATCAACACCCCCACCTCCAAAGATGTCCACATACTAATCCCCAGAATCTCAGAGTTTGTGGATGTTACCTTACACAGTAAAACGAATTTTGCAGATGTGGCTAAATGAAGACTTGTCTTAGTTATTTTTCTCATTGCTGAGAAAAAATAGCCAATTTCCAAGGTTAAAGGAGGAAAGGTTTATTTAGCTCACAGTTTGTAGAGGTTTCAGTCCATGACCAGTGGCTCCAAGGCAGGGTGCTACATGGCAGAAGGGTAACAGTTCAAGGCAGCAGAAAGTAAACAAGCCTCTTTCTGATCCTTATATTGTACCCAGTCTACCGGGATTAGGGTGATGGCAATCCAATCATTGGACTGATCCAGCAATCACCCACCCTTAATCTCGGCGTTGAACCATGAGTCAATCATGAACTAGGTTCAGCAGCCACCGAAAAGCCTGCCTCCCCACGACTGCATGAAGCTTGGAGGGAGGACATCCAGATACAAGCCATAATAAAACCGCTCTTGAGATAAGAATAATCCTGGATAAACAAGTTTGACCAAATTTAATCAAAAGGGGCCCTCGAAGTGTGAGGCAAGAGAGTCTGACACAAATAAGAGGCATAGAGGTGGTGAGGTCTGGAAGTAGGGACAGAGGAAAGACTGAGACAAAGAAGGCGAGAGGGAGGTCAGCAGACCGGAAGAGACGAGGAGGTGCTGTGTGAACTTGAAGTTGGAGAAAGGGGCACAAGCCCACGAATGCAGGCAGCCTTTAGAAATTGGCAAGGGGGAGGAAGTGGATTCTCCTCTAGGGTCTCCCATAGCAGCTCTGACAAGCTGGGACTTTCAAAGTTCTGATCTCCATGATGAATTTTGAGGTAGCTTGTTTTCAGAAGCAATAGGAAGCTCATGACAAAAATTATACATGCTGTGATCAAAATACACAGTGAATGTTTTGTATCTTTAAAATTTATTACACTAAAAGATGTATCGCCATCAGTCACCCTGAAAATAACCCCCTTTGGTTCAAACAGACTTATTCAATCATTCTTGCAACTTTCTGAAGCAGTTCTGGAAGTCCTCTTCTGTGTTTTTACAAGGTGTGACCAATGTACAGTGAATGCTGCTGCTGAGTGCCATCCAGTGGAAAAGGAGACTCATCAAAACGTTAGTGTGCCCTCGACCACTTTATTTACTGTATCTGGCACCATGAGACTTTGGACTGTTTCCCAAATTCAAGAGGACAGTGAAAGGTAAACATTTTGGATCAATTCTGGAGATGGAGGCAACTACCACTGCACAACTAAAGACACTCATGAAAGGGGACGTGCAGGACTGTTTCAGAAAGTAGCAAGAATGATGGGATAAGTGAGTTCAAAATAAGGGAGTTCATTTTGAGGGAGATCAGTAACAATTATCCTTTACTATAACATGATTTATAAAATGTAAGCATTCACTGCAATTTTTCATCATGTCTTATACCACTACTAATAGCAGACAAAATAGATTTTAAACCCAAAAATGTTACTAGAGGTAAAAAGAAATTTTTTCCAGTTTGTCTTAGTGTGGTCTAAGACACATGACAAAATTTAGCATCGTAACATCTTATTTTTAAGTGTCATACAGGTCAGTGGTGTTAAATAGACTCACATTGCTATGCAACCATTACAACCATCCCTCTCATAATTTCCACATCTTGTAAAGCTGAAACTTTATGCTCATTAAACAATAACTCTCCATTCCTTCTTCCTCCCAGTCCCTGACAATCTCTGTTCTATTTCCTGTTTCTATGTTTTATCTACTTGGATTATCGAATAATAAAATGCTCTTTTCTTTTTATTCTTAGCATAATGTCTTCAAGTTTCTTTCATGTTTAGCATGTGCCAGAATTTCCTTACTTTTTAGGGCTAAGTAATATTCCATTGTATATATACACCTCACTGCTTATCCATTTATCTGTCAATGGACACTTGGTTGCTTCTACATTTTAGCTACTGTGAATATACAAATATATCTTTGAGTGCTGGTTTCAATTCTTTGGGGTAAATATTCAGAAATGGAATTGCTGAATCTTATGGTAATTTTTTTTTTGAAGCAGGGTCTTGCTAAGACTGGCCTTGGACTCTCTATATAGCTGGGCCTGGCCTTGAACTCTTAGCAATCCTGCCCCAGCCTTCCAGACGTTGGAATTACAGGCTTATACCACCACGCGTAGCTTCATACGGCAATTCTATTTGTAAGATTTTGAGGAAACACTATACTACACCATTTTAATATTCTACCAGCAGTATGTAATATATACATTTTTCCACATCGTCACTGACACTATTTTTTCTAAACATCACAACATTTTTATTTAATTTTAAAAGGAATAAAACAGAACAATAAAATGAATTAAAACAGTGATAAAGACAGTAGGAAATCTATAGTAGTTACTAAATTGCATATTATTGTCCTCTAAAGAGTTGCTCAGACTACCAGCTTTAGGCTTGCAAAGTCAATCAAACAATACAGTTCCCCTGGATCAGCTGGTGCTCACAGGGATGGAGCTGACATGCAGAAGGTTAATAGGAAATATAAGATGTAAGGAACTTTAAAATAATAGGTTTGTTCAAGTCACAGTTTTAGAGGTTCGAAGTCCAGTGGCATAACACAGATTTGGGGACAGCCAGCACAGAGCAGCATAAATGCATGGCACAGGTGGATGGGCACGGCAGGAGCAAAGGTGTGAGGAGGCAAGGGACTGCAGCTTGAACCAGGAGCAGAAAGACAGAAGACTGGTGGGACCCTAGGCTCCTCTTCAAAGCCACTGCCTTAATGATCTAAGGACCCTACAATAGGCTCCAGCTCTCTGAGGTCCAAAGCACTTCCCAGTACTCCTCAAATCATCAGGAGAAAGCATTTAACATAGGAACCTAAAGGGAATCACACCTAAACCATAGTACTAGCCCAGTGCTCTGCTCTAGGCATCAGGTCCCTAAAGGCAATTCATCACTAGATTTATTCAACTGTAGTCACTGAATTCCACAATTACTTACTTACTATGGATGTAGTGTCAAGCTCTACAAAGGGAGATGAGGGTTTGGTGGGGAATAAAGCAGCCTTGGTCTTTGCCTTTTACTCTACAAAGGCATCACAAACCAACCCACATAGCCCTGGACTCATGGCCTCTTCTAACTTGTTTCTCTCTTCTGTATTTCCTGTCTACACGGACAGTCAAAAAAGCCCTACCCCAGAAATCATCCCTGATTTAATCCATCACCACACTTACCAGTGTCAACTCTCATCTCACTGTATTTTTCTCCATAAAGCATACTTTTAAAATGTATTATGTATTTAAATTGGAATACAACTAAGCAAGGAAGGGTTGATGGCTTCCTTGGTGGTACAAGGTTGAATCGTTATGGTCGTAGCTATCAAATCTATTTTTCTTTCTAGCTAGACTGGAAGCCTTTGAGGGAATGCACTACAACTTTTCCTACCCCATAACTCAGGGCATGGGGCAGGGCACCAAGGTCCCAATAGCATTTGCTATGTGCTGGCCTGCTCTGCCCACTGCAGTGGTCACTTCTCCACTGAGGACCATAGACACAGTGGATTTGGCTTACATTACTTTCAGAAGCCCATGAAAGTATTTTCATTTCTTTTGAAATCAGGAAAAATGAGCATAGTATAATAAAATTAACATATATATGAATTCAGCCTGGGATGTATTTATCGTCATCTCAGCACAGCAATAAAATATAATTTTAATATTTTGTCTTTATTTTTATGCAAGAAGGGGCCCAGAAAGAGAAAAGTGCCTAGAGCCCCTAGAAGGGATAATGTAGCATAGGTCTCAGTTTAGCACCCGCTCATTACCATGAAGTCAGAAGCTTCTGGACTTTTTGGGGGCTACAGAACCATGGTACCTACTCTTTCATTTGCAGTTGACCAGCTCCAAGAACTGTGTGTTCTCTGCCTTGTCTTGCTTCTCTTTAAGACTAGGACAAGAATAGCCCCAAGGCCTTTTATACTGGTTGAACTGAAGATGAGTTTAAATTTAAGAGGCTCTAACTTCAAACATGCGAGATAAGATGAAAAAAGAAATCTAGACAGCCTGCTTTAATTCTATCCCAACCAAACTTTTATTTCAAAGAACTATTTAAAGGACCTGACATATGTGAAAAACAAAACTCTTTTTTTAAACCTTCGGGGACATGACAAAGAGCCTGAAATGAGACCCCCCCCTCCTTCCTGCAGCACTAGCTACCCTGTGAGTGCCAAGGGATGGGCCAAGCAGGGAGGATGGCTATACTTTGCCATCCCAGAGCCATCTGTGGCACAAACTGTGTGCTTCCTGGGGCCCCTGTGAGCTGTAAGCATTTGCCCAGCAAATCAGATTAAACCTCTTCAGTCCTGAAGAGGAATGTCTCCAAAGGGCATTGGAGGCCAGGGTGTGTGTGTAATGTGTGGTGGGGAGGGATGGGATTGAACAGGTCGGGGAGGCAGAAAGATGTTGCTAGGCAACCAGCCCTGGTCCTTTATAAATGTGGATATGTTTTGTTAGAAGCAGCAGCTGGCAGCCATCACCTTAAATTTCCCTCCTCCTCTTCCTCTTGTCCAGTACCTGGACCTAAATTGAAGCTCTCAGGTCCTAAGAGGATAGAGTAGGGAATTTAGAGATAAAAAAAAAATAAACAAATAAATAAAATCATGTGCATAGAAAGTCAAATAATTTACAGGAATGCATAGACATGATGGCAACTGGACGCTTACATGTACTAACTAAGATCTTAGGCAAGTTTATTTAATCTTTCATTCAAGTTCCTTGATTGTAAAATTGTTCACATACATCTTTTATAGAACTATTGTGAAGACTAGAGAAAATGTACGCAGAGAATGCAGTGTGGGACCTGGAAAACAGAAGGTGCTCAGTGATCAGTGGCATAGTGGTGAGACTGTGGGCCCAGGCCACAGATTGCCCGTGTCCTCATCTCAGCTCTTCCACTTAGCTGTATGACTGCGGACGTGTCCTTTAAAATTTCAGGGCCTTCCCAGTTTTTTCATCTGTAAGAGGGAGAGGGGAATAATGCCTATTGGGGTTGTTTTGAGGATTAACTACATTAATAATGCAACATGTTTATAGTAGTGGCTGGCACGTGGTAAGCACTCAATGCACATTATCGATTATTTATGAAGCCCCATGCGGTGTGTCCATGTGCATCTGAAGAACAGGTGAACAGGTGTAAGGAACTAACTTCATAACACAGAGGTTTCGGTTGCAATTTTGGCCAGCAGACGAGGTTGAGACTTTAGTGCTGTGCTGATTGAAGAAGGACTTTTGTGGAACTTGGGTTCTTTAATACAGTGTGTGACTTTGGACAGGTTATTTAAACCCTTTTGGCTATAAGAGAACTCTTTATAATAAGCCACCCCATTTGTACTAAATAGATACAAATTTAGGATACCCTGCTCAAGATTTCACCAGGCGGAAATCAAAGGTTGGGTTGGGTCTTTAGTTCTTATCTGGAGCCTGGCGTTTTCTTCCAAACTCATTCTTCTTATGGTTGTAGGGCTAAGGTCTCTGTTTGCTTTCAGGTTAGGAGGTAGTGGTTATTCCCACTCCAGAGGTACCTGAATTCTTACTATGTGTCTCTGTCTTTAGAAAGTAACAATGCGTAGAGTCCTTCTCATGCTTTGGTCCTCTGACTTCTATCACCAGCCTGAGTAATTTCTCTCTCTCTCTCTCTCTCTCTCTCTCTCTCTCTCTCTCTCTCTGTCTCTCTCTTTCTCTTTCTCTTTCTCTCTCTCTCTCTGAAATAATCTAATTGTAGGATTTATCAAATTAAGAGAAATATGGTATGATTCAAGATCTTGAAAATCAAGCTAAACTCTAGGATTATTCTCTTTAAGATTTTAGAAATTGTATTAGCTTACATAATTTGTCTCTTTTTAAAGAATTCATGTGACTAGGACAGGCCCATCCAAGTAATCTTCCTATCTTAAGGTCACCTAATCTGCAACCTTAATTCTACTAGTAAAATCACTCCACAAAGTACAGATATTAGTGTTTGACATAATAATTTCAGGAAGATATTTATATACCAAAGCTGAGAATCTAAAAGGGCCATCTGAGAATGCTGCATCCCATGACTTCCATATCCCCCACCTTAATTCATTTAGGGTGCTATAACAAAATACCTTAAACTGAGCAATTTACAAGCAACACGTATTTATTACTCACAGTTCTGGAGGACAGGAATTCTAACATCAAAAAGCCAGAAGATTTAGCCTCTGGTAAGTCCTTGCTCTCTGTTTCATGGATGGTACATTTTGCTGAGTTTTCTTATGGCAGAAGGAATGAATAGGCTCTCTCAGGCCTCTTCTATAAACGGCCTAATCCAAATATGAGAACAGAGCCCTTCAGACCTAATCATTTCCCAGAGGGCCCATTCTTAATACTATTGTCTTAGGTTTCAAAATTCCTATGAATTTTGGAGAAACACACATATTCAGACCATATCCCCATATCATTCTTATTCCCCAGATTCTTACCCTCAGAGTCTATGTCTCCAGCATCTTTGTGCTTCTGCATTCTTGATGAGTATCTGGAAACTATTTTTCCTAATAAATATTGCTTGTATGAATTCTAAAACTTAGTTTTTTTCTTTTTAGCTTGGTTACTAAGGAAGCTGTTGAAAGTGAAGGACAGTATTATCTTGGAGTTTAAACATGCTTAAAGGAATCTCTCATTCGTGGCAGGAATCTACATATTTATAGTGCTACGTTCATCAGATTGCATCTTTCTGGTTCTAAGCATTGTATTTTTCATAATGAAACCTAATTTTTTGTAGTACCTTTTTGGCAGACTTGGCAACCTGCTGACTCATATTACATTTTTGGTTCACTTAAGGCTTTTCCGCACTAACTAGTGTTGCTCCTATTTTGAACTTGGGCAGGATTTTGTGCTGCTTCCTACTGATTTTCAGGGGGCTCTGACCTATTGTTTCAGCTTGTTCTAGAACTAAGAAATTCCAATTTTATTACTCAACTTCTTTGCTTTTCTATCTAACTATTTAACACCCAAGAATATAATAAGCACATTTTGCCTTTGTCTCAATAGTTCATAAAATTGTTGAATGAAGCAAGGTCAAGTTCAAAACACTGAGGTATGTTACTTTTCCAATTTGACAATAGTGATTTAATCAACACTTTGCATAAAGATTGCTCAACCTATAATAAATTAATTTTTACTTTTATTTCTCTAAATTTCTACAAGCATATTATGAAAGACTTAATTAAGTGTTTAGCTGGACTGACATTATACAGTAAAATACCATTCAGTTATATTCCCAGGGATACAATATGTATCCTTTGCAATCAGGTCCATCCACATGTCATGGGATATTCTTTCAAACTCTTTTATGTTCTGCTTTAGGAGTACTTCATATTGTTTTAGTGCAGAGACATAGATATCCTTTAATTTTCTGATTTCACTGATTGCCTTCTAATATTTTTTTCAGTTAACAGATAATTCTAATAGCCTTTATTTTTTGTCTGTTACCAAGCATTTCCACTTCCTTGTCTGAGTGACTGATGAGAATTTCCACTTGTAGAGGAGATAGCTGTCCTGACTTGTGAGGATTAAAAGTTGAGCAGTGGGATAGAAGTAAATGATGTGCCTCCTTATTGAAAGAATTCTCATGGAGCTACCTGGTTCTTCCCCATATGCTTCTCCTGGATCAATTATTGACACTTGCAGTTTCCAACTCTCATTAGTCATTACACTTTAAGGAAAATACAATTCTTTGGTTTCCAGGAAAAGATAAGAGCTCTGTATTAGTCAGCTTTCCTTGACTCTGGGACAAAATACCTGACATTCACAATTTAAAGGAGGGGCTTATTTTGGCTCATTGTTTCAGTTCATGGTCAGATGTCTCCAAGGCAGAAACAACATAGTGGAAGGGCATGGCAGAGGAATGCTGTTCCACCAAGCACACCAAGGAAGCAGAGGGGTCAGGGAGGAGCTGGGGACAAGAATGCATCATTCCAGGTTACACCCTGTCTTAGATACTTTTTACTCATTGCTGAGACAGAATACCTGATGCCAAAAATTAGGGAAGGAAAGGTTTTTCTCTTGCAATTCTTGGGGGTTTCGGTCCATACTTAGTTGGCTTCAAGTTAGCATGGTGTGGCAGGGCAGCCATTCATGGTGGCCGCAAGCAGCAAGGTGCATGAACCTGGCAACAGAGAGTGAAAGATGAGCATTCCTCTTGTTCTTACCCTGTATATCGGCTCCACCACTGGGCAGGTGCAACACTCACATTGCCAATCCCAGTGCTAGACAACAAGCGAATCACAAATGCCGGATGCCCCATCCAGATTACATGAGGCCTTGGGGGGGGGGGGGACACAGGATCAAACCAATCCATTCCACCCCTGGTCCCCAAGGACTCATGTACATCCTTTATACAAAAGACATTTAGTCTATCTCTGAGTTGCCAAAGTCCTAACAGTTTCAGCATTGCTGAAAAGTTCAAGTCCTAAATCTCCTCTGAGATCTATGGCAAACTTTTAACTGTAACCCCCTATACAAATGAAAATGAGGTTAAACATGTTCAACATATAGAGACACAAGACAAACATTACCATTCCAAAAGTTCCAAACAGGGGAATACAAAGCATTGGAACTAAAGCAAGACCAAAATCCAGCAGGGATTAAGTTCTGGAGTTCTCCATTCAACATCTGAAGCAATATGGTTGCAAGCTCCAAAAGGCTTGAGAGATTCCACCCCTGTGGCACTTCTAGGGGCTCCATTTTTCATAGCTTCTCTCTTAAGCCCACTCTGCTCAATTCTTGCAGGTTTTCTTAGATGAGCCACGTTCCTGGCTTTTCCAAACTTCTGGATTTTCCACTGTACCCTTGACTTCACCATTACATCTTTACATATTACCCTCTGCAGTTGGGGTGAAAGCTGCACATTTTCCTTGCACTTAAAACCAGCACCACATGGATGCTGCTAAGGTCTGCTGCCAGCTGGAGCAGTAGCCAGACTTTCCTCTCTCTTGGCTGTAGGGGTCGACTACCTGGATTGCTGAGCTCTCTGAACCTGATTGTGAGGAAAAGCTTCTCTATGCCACCACCATTCTGAAATCTGGTGTGGCCGCCACCATTTTGAAACCTCCTGTGGCCTCTGTCATCTCTTTGGAACATGGTGCTCCATGGCTTTTTCTTCCAAGCAAACTCTTTCACTATTGAAGGCCTGAAACTGCAAAAGGTGGAGGCCTGCTGCTTCTCAGGATGCCCCCAGGCCATCCTTTTTATTTCTCTGTTCCTTCTCAGCAATCAAGATCTCAGCTATCTTTACAGTCCACAGCTTTCTGACCAAACTTACAACATTTTAAATCACTATACTGGGCTCTTTGCTCTTGATTTACAGCATAAATCTGGCTAAGAGCCCCCAACAATAGCCATGCCACCATTTCAACATTAGATTGCCTCGAAATTTCTTTCACTAGACTAATCCATCCATCGCCCTTAATCTCAGTCTGAGGCAAAGTCTCTGGGCATGGGCAGAATGCAGACAAACTTTCTGCCAAGCTGTAACACACATTGTGTGGAGTCCAACAACCAATGCAATCCTTCTTCCCAGCAGAGACCTCCCGAGCCTGGTCTTTACCAGCAGGATTTATATCACCCTTCTGGTCTCCAGAGCTCTGACCAGAATCTCCCCTACAGAACAGCCTAAGCTGTTCCAGTTCCACTCTTTCAGGCAACATCTCCAAACCTTTCCAAACTCTTCCCACAAGCCATTTCCAAAGGCTCTTGGACTACATGGTCAGGATTAGTTACAGTAACAATCCCACTCCTCTGGTACCAAATTCTGTCTTAGTTTCTTTTTACTTGTTGCTGAGACAGAATGCCTGACACCCAAAATTAGGGAAGGAAAGGTTTATTTCTTACAGTTCTTGGGGATTTCAGTCCATACTTAGTTGGCTCCAAGGCAGCATGGTGTGGCAGGACCACCATTCATGGCAGCTGCCAAACAGCAAGGTGAACCAGCCAGAGAGATGGCAAGAGCAAGAGAGAGAGAAAGAGTGAAGACATGCACTCCTCTCACTGTATGTTGGCTCCACCCCTGGGCTGGTGCAACACTGACACAGCAAATCCCAGTGCTAGACAGCAAACCAGTCACAGATGCCAGACTCAGCCCTGTCCAAATTACATTATGCCTTGAGGGGACACAGGATCAAATAAATACACACCCCCTGACCCACCTCCAGCCAGGTCCCAAATCTTAACAGCACATTCAGCTACTGACCTCATCAATAGATGAATCCACTGATGAGTATAGTACCTCCATGATTCAAACACTTTCCAAACAAATAAGATATTGGGTGGACATTTTAGAGCTAAACCATAACAGAATCCCTCCATGTACTAGAATTTCTTATTAGTTCACAAGGTTTTCCCTTGGTGAAATATTGGATCATTCTACACTTCTCAATGGACCAGTGATGTCATAAGGAAAGAACTATGTTTTGCAAGTTCTTAGAATGCCTGCAGACTTAAAAAGAGGAAGAGAAAGAGGGTGTAAAAACAGCCATGGTAAGAGCAGAATGGTGCTTCACAAGGTCTTACAAAGCCTGAAAATTTGAAAGGGCAGAAGAGAGACACCAGAGAAATTTAGCTGTGGTAGTGTCTTCAACACAATCCTCAATGATCCCAGTCTTGTTATATTCACACTCTTCTCACACTTTTCCTCTCACACACTGTGCCAAAATCAGTCTGTGTGATCAACAGGTTATAGCAAAAGTAATGCTATGCCATTATAGGACAAAAAAAGTCACTGCAATTGTATCTTAGTTGTTGTCTCTTTTCTTGATGCTATGGTTTATATATTGGGTCTACTTGAGAAGTCTAGAAGCTTAACTAAGTGACTCAGCAGCTTTACATTCTGGGGTTAGAAGACAAGCAGTTACCATTCTAGGATATTGTTCATTGTGTCAGTTTAAGAAGGTCAGAACTTTAAGTGATTCAGCAGGGGGCCAAGGTCCCTAGTTTATATAACATGCTCAGTCTGTTTAAAAGGAGGGCAAGCAGATGGTGTGAGTGCTACACCCACTCCAGGGGAGTAGCCTGCATACAATAAAAGGCAAATGAGGAGGGACTGATAGTTATTTCTTCTGAGGAGCTCCAGTCTTCACCTTCAGCTTGGATGTCATCGCCTGGATTCTGGCACAGACTGTTTGGCTTCTGCCTGGGACTCTTCAGCTTTCCATCATAGATTCTTCAGTGTTTCATCATACACCCGTCAGCCTCCTGACATGGACTTGCATGGGAAGCTCTAGTCCTTAGGCTGGACACTTCAACCTCTGCACGCTCCATTATTCAGCTTTGTGGCTGACCGTTGTAAACCAATCTTGTAATTTCTTATACATTTGTATGTCTTGTGTTATATCTGTTTCTCTAGTAAACCCTGACTCTTACACTTGACTAATCACTCTAGAGGAAGGGAGCCGTTTTGAAACATTCCATAGAGGCCTGTGTGAAGACCTCTGATCACTAGTTAATGAGGAATTTCACCAAGAGCTGCGAAGGATTTGTATGGGGACACACCAATCCCAGTTAAGCCTTCAGATTACTACACCCCAGACTATCGACTTGATGGCAACTTCCTCAAAGATCCTGACCAGAGCACCTGGCCAAGTCACTCCTAAGCTCCAAATCCTCAGAGGACACATGAGAAAATAATTTTTTTTGTTTTGAGCTGGTAAATTTTGAAGTAATTTGCAATGCAGCAACAAATAACATATAGTAGGAGATAGTGAGATGATTGGATTTTTTAAAGAAAAATGACAAACGCTAAGTTCCCAGAAACCAGTGGAAGATTGGTGAATTTCTAAGATTTGGACACTTCAGGAGAATGCTCTTTGTAGAATCACATATACATAGAGATATACAGGGTAAAAAATACAGGTATCCTTCCTACACTCCTCAGAAACGACTGGCACTATCAGTTTAGGTTTTATCTTTTCAGTTCTTTTTCTAATAAATTGCCATTACATACATAATTGTAAAGTCTGATTTATGTGCTGTGTACTGTTTGACAAATTTCATTTTGTCATTAGGAATAGGTCATAGCTTCTTTCCCGGCCAGTAGGCTTGGCTCCAATGTAATTGTTCTAAAAGATACATTACGTCCCACAGTGTGATGTTCTAAAATTTGTTTAAATGTCACTTCATTTGTATTAATTTCTAATATTTTATTAATTAATATATTTTCCCATTATACACTGTCATGATAAACAACTTTTGGCACATTTATGAACATTTCTGTAGGATAAATTTCTAGAAGTGGGACTGAAGGTAAAAGAAGAGAATATTTAAAATTTTTATAGATAATATCTAATTGTCTTTCACCAATATTACTCTTATTTCTTTTACCACTAACATATTCCCACATCCTAGCATCAGATAATTAAAAATGTTTTTTGGTAATTTGATGGGCAAATGTTTGCAGCTTGTTTATATTTACATATTACTGATTTCTGATAAGAAATTGTTCTCCCATAAGTAATGTGCCATCTTTTTCCTTTTTTTCCTTTTTTTTTTTTTTTTTTACCTTTTTCAATACTGCAAGTGTTTTCTTTGTCTTCAGCAGTTGGATTATGATACATCTGGACACAGGTTTTTGGATTTATATTGTTTAGAGTTCACTACATGTCTTGAATCTGGGGATTCATGTCTTCTACTAACTTTGGGAAGTTTTTAGTCAAATTTTTTCTGTGTTTTTTTTCTGCTTTGGATTATTTTTCCTCCTTTTCTAACACTAATATTAGCAATTTTGGTATTTTTCATAGACTCCTGAGGATCTGTTAATTTTTGGCCCCAATCTTTTCCTTTCCTCTCTCTTGTTTTGTTAGATAATTTCTATTGGTCTACCAAGTGAGCTTTAAAATTTTATTATGTTTTTAATTCTGAAACTTATATTTGGGTTTTCTTTGTATTTTCTATTTCTCTGTTGAGACTTCCTATGATTCCATTCATTTCAAGAGGTCCTCTTTTCTCGAAATATTTTATAAAATCTATTTAAATTTTTGTCAGAAAAACTTCAACATCTGCACCCTCTCAACACTGACATCTGCTAATTGCTTTCATGTGAATTGAGATTTAATGATTCTTTATGTGCTAAGGGCTGAAGGTGGAATAAAATCTCTCTAAAAAATGTCTACATCTTTATTTCCTGAACCTGTGACTGTGTTATATTACATGACAAAAATGAATTAAATTTGCAAGTACAATGAACATTGTTTGTCTGCTGACCTTGAGATGGAAAGAGTAGATAGCATTAGTCAGATGAGCCACATAGAAGCTCAAGCATCTTTAAAAGGAGAGATGCGACCATGGAAGAGGTGTGACACTAGAAGAAAGGTCACAGTGATGTTACATTGCTTTAAAGATGGAGAAAGGAGTCCACGAGACAAGGAATATCAGTGGTTCCTAGAAGCTAAAAAAGGTAAGCAAATAGATATTCCCCTAGAGCCTCTGGCAAGAACCAGCCTTGCCAGCACCTGGACTTGTACCTGGTAATGTGATCTTTGAATTTTTAACCAACTGAACTTTAAAAAATTAAAATATTTGTGTGCTACAGTCCTAAGTTTGTGGTTATTTGTTCCAGCAGCAACAAGTAACTAATACACTGAGTAATTTTGGATTGTATTCTAAATACCTTGAATATTATGTAATGAGACTCTGAGTTTTGTTTCCATTTTATATAAGTATTGTTATTTATGTTCCAATAGGCAATCAATCTGGACTGATTTAGGTTGAAAATTCTGCCAGCCATCAGTGGGTTGTGGTTTTAATGTTAGTCTTGTTTTTCAAGTCTTTGTGGCTACTCAAACCTTTCCCACATGAAGGCCACCAAGGACAGTCCAGCCCCAGGGGGTGGAATATCTGGTTTTGGTTCTTGTTGCATAGACTTTGGTGTGCTATCTGGGATCGGGCCCACACTTGCACAGCACTGAATTGAGCCCAGGCACCTGTGCAGGGCTGTTTTCCTGAGTTCATCCTTTCTGTGCTCTCCCTTGTCCTTTCCAGGATCCTTCCCAGTTCCATGGCTCCCCAACTCCTCCTGGCCAGCGAGCTAGTGCTCTGTTTGCTTGCTGCACTGCACACCCCGTGAGAGTGGCTACATTTGGGGCTGAAAGGCGGGAGAACAGAGAAAGGTATAAAATGATGAGGGCTTCTCCTTCTCTCTTAGGTACAAGACTTCTCCAGTTAGAGTAGAAGTGTTCCCTGTGGGTTCCTGCCACCATTTTTGTCACTGCCCCTGCTCCAAGTGCCACAGTGTTGCCAGGAGACAGGGTGTGAAAGAATGGAGAAAATAAAGTAAAAGAAAAAGGAAAAAACTCATATAGTAGTGTCCTACACTTTCTGCATTTAACTGCTCCTTGGGATGGACTAAAGACCCTCTCAGTATCCCACCTAGAGCTCACTTCCAGTTTGGGGGTGGCAGTGTATGGAGATAGATGGGTCACTCCCTGCTACTTGAACAGCACTTGGAACTGTGGTCTTCTTCCCCAGTCCTCCTGCTATGGCTCTTTAGCCAGGGTTCCTGGGGGAATCTGAAGTCTTACTTGCTGCATTCTGCAGTGAGACAGGGTGGGATGAGTTTGCTATGTGTCCCAGGGAAATGGGAGCCCTTGTCCATTCTGTAGAGTGGCTAAGCTATCAGGCAGCTCTGCTGTCTCTGTCCTTGCTACCCTTCAGTGAGAATGGGCTGAAGTTCAACATAAATCAGTCACAGTGGAGCTGCACTGTCGTGTCACTCACCTGTCCTTGCCTACTTCAGGGCTTTTATTAGCAGGGCTATTCAGAGGTCAGACTCTGCTTGAATATACCTGCAAAGGAAATTCAAACAGTTTAATGCAGTCTTATAAGCAGCAAAAGGATCTGTCAAAGATGACTGAATTCTCCCTTTGAATGAGAACCATGAAAGTGTTTTATTATACTTTAACACTTAAGCCCATTACCTACAACAGACTCTTGCCATTATTATATAGATCTCTTACTCCCCATGAGGAACAAATAAAACTTTTAGACAGTGTGGCTCAGAAAATGTGCTCAGGTGAGTGGTGCCCTTTTGCCTGCTGCTATGCATCTGCCTGGACTTTGGGAAAGTCTTCTTAGGCTAGATTCCTTATTGCCACTTGGGAAAGATTGAAATCACTGATGGATTCAAAGTTCAGTGATTGTATTGCCCGGGAGGCTTTTCCTCTTTGTTCTATGCTCTGAGAAGTGCTGGGACTTCATTCTATGAGTGTCTTTTCCTCTGTTGGCTTAACACCAATGCTTACTTTCTGATCATCTTTCTTCATTTCCTGCCCCTTTGTGATTGCTCTGTGGAAGAAGAATGTGTTTAAATTGTTTTCAGTAGGAACAGTAACTTCTGAACTAAAAACAGCTTACTCCTGTTAGGCAAGAAGAAGGGGCCAGGATACTTCTGCTATCAATAAGCATTCCTGTGGAATCATTCATTACCCACTTGTCCTGTGGGACAGGGTTTATCTAACAGTACTATGAATTAGAATCCTCTGAAGATCTTGTTCAAATACACAATCTGATTTTGCTGATTTGGGAGGGGCTGAGATCTTGCATTTTTAATACACTCACAAGTGAGACCAATGCTGCTAGGTCAAGAATGGAGTTATATGGAACAGTTATCATTTGCTGTTAAGAATTTAACTGTTGCTAATGGAAATGCTTTTTGTTTTATTTTGTTTTTTAGTTTTTAATTTTTTTTTGAGATGATATGGGGTATATCACATAGTTTAAAAATCGTTCTAAATTCTTCCAGGTCATCACTTCAGTTGGATTCCTTGAGAAGTGGACTCTGAGATGGAGATTAGCATGCAAGAGGGTGTAAGGAAGAGCTCCTGGAATTTATAACCCTGGAAGAGGCAGGTGACACAGGGATAGGGATGGGGATGTGACCTTGAACAAGACAATGCCCTTTCTGTCTAGAGCTGACAATGGAGGCTCTTTGTAGGCAGCAAATGCAGCACCTGAAGGATCATCTGGTAAAGCATCATGAGGCACACACCTGTGTGGACCCTGTCTACAGTAACCCGCCTGCTCATGAGTTGGCTTGGAGCCCTCCTCTTCTTTATGCTGAAACAATCACTCTCAAATACAATCCCTTCTCACCACCTTGGTCTAGTGGCCAACTTATTGTCTACTAATGATTCAAGCCTCTAGGTGGATAGTTTGCATTTTTAAGAATTTCTAGGATAGAAATTCAGCACTGCAAAAGTTCCATCTCAGGTTTGCTCATAGCTTCCTGATGTATCAGAGGTCTTGAAGGCCAAAAGAGATTCTCTATCTGAGTCTGAGGAGGGAACTGAGATCTGGAAAGAGAGGAACTCTTTGTGGGAAACAAAGTCCTTGATGTGTATGAAAGCCCCATTAAAGAAGCATGGAGTTGGGGTTGGAGTTCAGTGATACATTGTGTACCAAACATGCACAAGGCCTAGTGTTCCATTCTCAGCACTGGAAAGAAAGAAAGAGAAAAAGGAAGAAAGAAGGAAAGAAAGAAAGAAAGAAAGAAAGAAAGAAAGAAAGAAAGAAAATAAGAAAATAAGAAAGGAAGGAGAGAGAGAAAAGAAGAAGAAAAAGAAGGGGAAGGACTAGAAAAATAAATTTATGGAGAAGTAAAAACAGGAACAGCCTAGGACAGGCTGTTTTTTTTTGTTTTTGTTTTTGTTTTTTTTTTTACAGAGGGTAAGAGCAGAATATATTTATTGAGAGAAAGAAAGCTTCTGACTGAGGGACAGAAGGGGGCCTGAGTGGGTTGCCCTAGGACAGGCTGTTTAATGATTTAAACATTTGCCTTACCGATTGTGTAATGTGAACTTTAACCTCTGCTAAATATAGTTTGTATCCTGAAAGTCCTTCACACTTAGGTACAAATAGTTGCACACTTGAATGGCTCATATACTTGATGACTGCAGGGCAAGAGGCTAGGGGTACTCAGAGAGGAAGGCAGAAGGGGCAGGAATTTCTAGGGTAGGGTATATGAAGCCATCTGACCTGTTCAAATGCTCTAGACAGCAACGGCAGAGAGATGCCCAACAAAAGCAGCAGAAGACAGCACCCAGATGGTGGCCTGGAGGCCCCTGGCAACGGTATCATAAATCTGTAAGGCCAAGGCACAGCCCACTACTGCCTCCATAAACCACACTTCTGCCATAGTGAGCTGTGACACTTGGGGAACAAAGCCTCCTGCATGGGTAGAGTCCTGGAGCCAGAACACTGGGAAATCTCTGGGTATGAGAAACGATACTAAAAAGCATGGTGAGGGGAGCGGGGGGCAGTAGAAAAGAGTCTGATGCCAGGGAGCTAGCCCAGAAACTGGGCAGGAGCTTGCCACAAGGGCAGGAACAGAATAAAAGGATACACATATCTCACAATGGAGCAGAGGCCCCATAGGCTGGGGAGAGAGGGTGCAGGATGGATATAGGTTGATGCCAAACAGTGACTGGGTGCAAAGAACCAAGTGTCCAGGTGGTGAGTGCTCAGTTTGATGAAGAAAGTAGAAGAGGAATAACAAAACGATAACCCAGGTTGTATTTTCTCACTAGAGTGACTCCAAGAATCAAAGTCATTGAGTGTTAACAATTTATTTACTGCTGTTCCATAACTGTTCCCTATGGCACCAGAACTTTCCATATGCTCAGTGAAAATGGCATCTGCATCCCAAGGAAATCACCTGAGGCATTTTGTAAGGTTTGGGTTAGCAGAAAATCACCTCCTCCAGGTAGAAGTGGTAGAAAGGGTACAGTATCTGGCAGAGAGAAAAGCCATCTCTCCTGCTACCTTGACCATGTTTCCTCAAAGGTTCACCTGGTAGCTTAAGACACATAACAGAAACCCACACACAGGGAAGTGCACAGAAAATGCCCAACCCAAACAAAGTGATGCAAATCATTGAAATGGATAGACCCACATCCTGAATGCTTAAGTATGCCCAGGACTTGATGTTTATTTTGGCAAAAATGTAAAGAGGAAAGATCAACCAGATTTATTGAGAAATTATTATATACTTTATATATGAATCTAAATGCTTACATCATCCCAATTCAGAATGTTCCAAAGCCCAAGGTAGGGAAGGCTGCCAAATGTGGGATCTTGTTTATTTGTGGTGGTTTGGCCAAGCCCAGAATGATAGATTTGGCAGTATGAAATAAGGTCTGTGTCTTATTTGTCTCTGTGAGGGAACCCAAAAAGAAAAGGTATACTTGTCAGGGCTGGGGATTTTCAAGCTCAGCTCAATTTCACAACAAAATCTTGTCCTGCAGTGATTCTTACCTATTTCTGTACATGCATATCACCAAAGGAATCTTGGAAAATGCCAGGGCCTGGTCTATCCCAGACCAAGTTGGTTAGTCTCTGGACGTACCAGTACCCTTTCTGAACAATTCTAATGTATCTAGGGTTCAAGACTGCCAGCCTTCCAGGCTGTCACTTTCCTGCTACAGTACCGCCCTGTGATTGCCATCAGCCCACCCAGAAATGCCCCAGTCCTTCCCTCCTATCTATAGATGCAACAATGAAACAGATGTTTGAAAGCCTAAGGATCATCTGTTTATAGCCAACGTGTGCAGAAAAACCCAGGTAGGCTTCTACGTTAGCTAAAGATCTGAAGGATAGTATTTAAATTGCACCGTGAGCAAAACAACAAGGTGGAGAGATGTTTTCTAATTGCTTTGCAGTTGTTGTATGACATACAGTAATAGGAAAAGTACTGCACCTGGAGCTATAAACATGGGTTCTCATTTCTCTGCCAACTAGCTAGCTTTGAGATATGAGGAAAATTTCGCTCAATTTCCTCACTTGTAAAATGTAGGTGTAGGGTTTGATTGTATATGAATTTCCTTCCATTTACCTACCACATGGGTTATGACATTGCTACTGTCTCAAAATCTGGCAATATAACCTAGAAGATGGCTGTATCATTTAATAAGAATTTACCTTGAGCATGGTTTTTATCTCCTTATAAAAGAAAAAGTGTTGAAACCAAAGAAGGCTTTTATTTTTTTCTGAGTAAAAATGAAGCTAAGAAGCCTTCCCCCTTTGCATTTCTCATTCCCCTTTTAAGAACAGTCTGAGGCAATTTAGGGAGTCTATTGCTGGGTTTGGATGTTAATTATAGGTCCTGTGACATGTGTGACCTTGATTTTTAATTATTCAGAAGTGGCAAGTAGAGAACCTAAAGCAGATCATTGACACAACATACTTGGAAATCTCTTTTCCAAATCAGAATGCATTAATTTGTTTTTAGTGCATTAAAAACACATTTGCCCCAGAGATTAACAGTGTAATGGTGTAATTCTGTAATTTAGGCATTATTCTTACTTGCTGATGATGGATATTAGAGTCTAAGAACATAGTTCAATACAGGCTGTAAATGATTTGGGGCTTATACAAGGCAGAAAGAAAGAGATCTACCAACAGCTGCTGTCCTGTGACAGGATCTGCTAGCTTACTAAAGGAATCATCTCAGCCTCTCATTCGGGGCCTGCTAGGCAGAGGGACCAGGAATTGGACTCCGACAACCAGTCAATGTGCTGAACTGTACTGAGGAGTGAGCCACACTGTTTGCTGAACCTAATCATGCATAGGAAGTGAAGCTGGGAGTACACACTTAATGACGTTGGCTAATTCAGTGTCTCCAAACTGAGCTCAGAGGTGTCAAAGACCTTGAAGATGTCCCAGAAGAGGCCTCAGAAGGGCCAGGAGATGCTGAGCCAGCACAGGCACTAGAACTGCCTTACGCTGCTGCAGCTGGGAGGCTGCGTTTGTATCTCTTGCTCATTGTAGGTTTTCTTTGTGAAAGTGGCCCATGGCAAACAATACACAAAGCAAGGGTTCCAACTCCAGTGCTGTGAATTCTTCCCTAACCCAGACCATGGTAACTAGCATCTGATCCTGAAAAGAACAGCTCCTTACTGACCTGCAGAGCCTACAGTAAAGGGACTTGCAAAGCAGACTCCTCCTCACTGCAAGGAGCCATTGCATTCTAAAATAGGACATGCTGAAGGAGGCTTTCTTACTATTTGACCTTCACCCTCCCAAGCAACTAGGGGCAAAATGGATATGAAGAAGCCAAGATTCAGCTTGAGCTCCCACCAACACCCTCCCTGCTTTCAGACCTCACAGGCCAGAGATGGCTTTTTTCTTTCTTCTCTTTTTATAAGACACTGCCTTGAGAGGGCCGCTCTAGGCCCAGAGCTAAAGCCTCCACATTCCAAAGAGTAATCAAAACGGGGATACATTCCTGTAGATAGCTCATGGGTGCAGTGTCAAGAATAGTGTGTTCCAGCCCCAGGTACTTAAGAGTCTGGATACCACAGCTCCAAGCCAGCCCAGGTGGTTCCTGAAAGTTGAACAAACCACTTGGGTCTTGAGGAAGACTTTTTGGCTCATTACAGTTTCGTTTCAACAGTTCGGTGATTTTAGATCTGCTTCCCCTTACCCCCTCCAACTATAATAAAGATAGGGTACAAGATCAGATTTCTACCTGTACACCGTGTTTTTCTATCCATGTGCTGTTTTCATTCCCTCTGAACAGTTCCTGTTCTTTCCTAGCCTGTGACAATCCTATCAAAGCCTCTGTCACCTTCCTGAATCTCCAGCCATCAGAGTAGATCTTCATGAAATCATGACTGGGGCTGTTTCTTGAAAGAGTTTAGCCCTTGTTTTATTTTCCTGAGAACACATCTTTGAAGGTAATTAAGGCTTATGGGTGATTTGGAGAACCCCGCTCCCTGCTGCAGACGTGCCTCATCTTTTGCATCATCTATTCTGTAAACGAGAGTGAATTTTCATGCAGGAACACCTAGTTAAATTCACTCTTTGGGGGAGGGGGAAGGGAAATACATTTAAGATTGCTTCCAATTTATCTGTAAGTTTGGACATTTGCAAATCTTGGATTTCCTTAAGGTGAGACACTTGATCTGTGTTTAACATGATTTTCTTACACAACGTGGAGTGTCTCCTTCGCCCTGTGAACTCCCTGCTTGCTCCTCCATTGTCCTGTCCCACCTAGAAAGAGCCCAGCCTCGCTTTTAGTTTTCTACACACCTCATCTTAGGCTCTCAGGGCATTGGTCTCAGGTGGGCCTGAGTACTTAGAAGACTGAAGCAAGAAAGATAGGTGCTCAGACCCATCAGATGCAGGATCCTGCTGGATTGTGGTGGCTTGGCCAAGCCTTTAGTAATAGGTTTGCCAATATGAAATAAGAGTCGTGATGGTGTCTTGTTTGTCTGGAAGAAGAGGAAGGGACAGCATTTATTTTTGTAATGACTCATGGTTCACTGTATCTTTCTCTCTGCGGGTGATATCTGAGCATGACAAATTCAAGGAACTCACTCATGCAAAAATTCTTTGAGAAGAGACTTCTTTGGAGGATGACCAATTGGAGTAACTGCTTCTCTAGTGACTGTGGCAACTTACAAGGAAGGCAGTGACGGGATACTATTTACTTCCCACTTGTTATCAGCAAGACTTTTCCTTCCAACACCCAGTAGCCTTTGTTTCCATGATCCTATGAGGATTTTTCTGGCATATCTTCTACCAGAGAAGTGCTGTGCTATTCAGATGTCATGGGTACCACTGCCCAAGGCTGACCTTGATACCCACTTAAAGCATAATTCACTCAGATGTAGATGTTATGAGCATAGAAAATGGGGACACTTCCCACAGTCATGAACTTTGTCTTAAACTTCATTGGTGATTGCTCTTAGATACTATGGTTGTTCAGAATCTTTTCTTCTGGTCTTATCTCATGTTGGCCTATTTATATATCTTCCTTGGCCTATTTTATCTACTTCTGTGGTTGTAACTTCCATCTATGTGCTCAAGTCTTTTAAGTAGATGTGTCAAGACAGCGGTGGTGAATCTATGGCACATGTGCTACAGTGGGTATTTGTTATCAATAAAAGCTCTTAAAGGTTCACCATCACTACATCTAGAGCATCTACAGTCACATATTAAACTACTCCATGCTATCTCTAGATGGGTATCTCAGGGATGCCTTGAATTTAACATATCTGATATTTAACTCATCTTCTTCCCCAAGGGCTTGTTCTTCTATGTCCTGGTAGGTTACATCATAATCACTTACACATAAACTCAAGACAAAAACTCAAAGCACATTGATGGTTTTCTATTTTCTTCAAAACAGCACCAAAACTCCTAGCATAGCACAAAAGGCCCTTATTATCAAGGCACTGAATATGTGCAGACTATTTGCGACTGGCTTCAGCCAAGTACAGCTCCTGGGACCTCTTGGATTTAGGTGTGCAGTTTTTGTGCACATTGTTTTTGTTTCTTTACTTCAGGGACAATCTCCACTTCCTTCTTTTCCACTACTTTCTCCTTCTAGACGTCTTGCTGCTTTCCATTGCATCTTTGATACTGCTCCGGTGTCATCTCCAGAAAGCTTTCTGTGACACCAGCCCTTTGACATCATGACAGTCCAAACACAGGAGTTAGTTGTCAATATATTCCATATGTTGTCTCTTTCTAATCTTCTCAACAGTCTTGCAAAGTAAGTGTCATTATCCTGGTTTAATAATAAAGAAACAGGGATCATAAATGTAAAGAAGCCCAGGATCTTATTAGAAATACAACTTTTCAGGCTCCTTGCTTGGCTATGGAACCTGAATCTATGTGGAAGTGTCCAGCCATCTGTGTTTTCATGGTCTTCTCAGGTGATTCTGAGGAACACCAAGATCTGAGAAACTCTGTACTCCTGAGCTTGGAGTTACGTAGTCCATGAAGAAGAGCAATGCTGGAGGCATTACCTCAGAGGAAGACAACTTTCTTTCAAGTGGTCAAAGACCAACTGAACGTCACTTTGGCAAAGATACTGTTCTAGGGTGAAAATTTATTGGACACTGTTTCCCCCTATATTATCTCCCATCGATTTAAAATTTCTGGTTTTATGCAGTAGTAGCTCGATTGATGAACTTAATTTGTTTTATGATTTGGAGGAAGATAGCTGCATTTTTGTTTGTGTGGGGAAGATGGCCATGGTTGTGTTTGTCACCCAATGCAGAGTTTGCAAATGGAGGCAAAATTCTGCTGAATGCTTTTGTTTATGGATAAATTGCAAACAGAAGCATTTGTGAGCTGAGGCATTGCTGCATTTAGATCTTTAATCATTTTGATTGGATTTTAGTACAGGGCTAGAGCTAGGAATCTAGTTTTAATCTGTATGTGAACATTCAGTTTTCCAAGAACCATTTGTTACAGGCCATATTTTTCTCCAGCTTCTGCTTTAGGCCCCTTCCTGCTATAGGTTCATGGAGTTGTTTCCACTTTCTGCACTACTCCATAGGTTCACTTACTTGATTTTGTGCCAGTACTGTGTTGTTTTTGTTACTATGGCTTTGTAGTATAACTTGAAATTTGGCATTGTGATGCTTGTGGCATTTGAAGCCATAGGCACAGGCAAAGATTTCATTAATAAGACTCCAGGAGCATAAGAAATAGTATCAAGAGTCAACAAATGGGACTATATCAAATTAACAAACTTTTGCACAGCAAAGGAAACAACAGAATGAAGAGACAATCTATAGAATGGAGTAAGTCATTGCTAGCTACTGTTCTGATAGAGGATTAATCTCTAGAATATATAAGGAACTCAAAAAGTTAATCTCTAGAAACCAAATAATTCAAAGATGGGCAAATGAACTAAACAGACACTTCTGAAAAGAAGTATAAATAGCCAATAAGTACATGAAAACATGTTCAATATCTTTAACCATTAAAGAAATGCAAATCAAGGTTTCTTTGAGATTTCATCTTACTCCAGTCAAAATGGCTATCATCAGGAATTTAAACATCAGTGAATGCTGGTAGAGATGGGAAGTGGGTGGGAGAACCATCCTACATTGTTTGTGGTAGTGTGAGCTGGTATAACCACTAGGGAAATGACTATGAAGAAGCCTCAGGAAACTAAAAGTAAAGATCTCATTTGATCTAACTGTTCTGCAGATATTCCTGAAAGGATGAAAAACATCATATCATATCCATATTTATAGCAGTATGATTCACAATAGCTAAGCTGTGAAGACAGCCTCGATGGCTATCAACCAATAAAGATATTGATAAATGAAGTGTTATATATACATATGATATATGTATCATATATATAAATATGACTTTTGGGAGGGATAAGGGGGGAAAGGGGAGAATGTGTTTAAAAATGAGCAACATTATGTTAAATGCACGTACCGATTTACCAAAACAAATCTCAACATTCTGTATTACCAATGTGCGCTAATAAATTATTTTTTCTAAAAGCAAGCTAGGAATGTAGCTCAATCCTCCTTGAGCCCTACCCAGTATAAGAGTAAGAGAGTTCTATGAACTAAAATGATCTAAAAATGAAAATTAAAATTTTTTTGGAAGTGGTCACATTGCACTGAATAAAAAAGTGATTCAGGAATTTAACTGGCGAAGTACAGTGCATGGTTGAAAAATCTTTTCCAACAGGAATTTATTAGATGTTTTTTCTATTTGTGCTTATAAAAATGGAACCAAACTGCCCCCAGAATGGAACCGTCTTTTGTGTGGGATGAGGGGAGGGAAGGAAATTAACTGGAGACTACACTAGAATACACGGTTATTGAGGCTCATGCTAATATAAGCAAATACACTGCTGAACTTTAGGGAACTCCTCTTTGAAACCATGACTGTAGCATAAATATCATCACGTAAATAATTTAGTCTCTTGAAAGGGGGCTTGGGAAAAAGTAAACAGAGAGTAAATTGTTCCAAGCAGGTATCATCTTTTTTTTTTTCCCCACCCAGATGTTTTTTCTTTTGGTTCAGCAAATGTTTCATTCCCTACTTTAGGACCATAGAGATGAATGACTAGAATTGAAGGTGATAGTTTCTCAGTAGTATTTAATTTTGTTCCTAGTTTCTTGAAGTTGGAAGCCTTTCAGTCTCCAAGGCATGTGTGTGTCTCTCAGGGTAAAATTTGAGTCCTATAAGGAACATGGTAGAGGGTTCTCTATGTGAAAAGATGACCTCCTATTCATCAATTTATGGAGCCAGGAAGTGAATAACTCAGAGTATAGTAGGAAGTATTTACCGAGAGTCTGTAACTACCACCACTTCTGGTTAAAAAAAACTATAATAATAGTTGCATTTTATTAAGCATAATTTTACAGATAAAGGTACTAAAATTTAGAAAGGTAAAATAATTTTCTCAAATTATTTTCTTGGATTATTAACAGACTTTTGCATAGAATTCAGGATGAAATAGGATGGAAAAATATCACCTCCCTCCATTAACCTGTAACGACTAGAGAAAGACTCAAACTAACATGTGGTATTCCTTTCAGTCATGAATGGAAGACATAAACCACTGTAGTTATAGTATTCACATTTCTGTCAGTAATAGAAATTACTGATAATTTTATACCATGCTGCAGTTGTTAATATCTTGAAATATTTTTTACACTCATTATTATGGCAAATTTTTGGTACTAATTAAATTTGCCTCTAAGCCTAATTACTTAATGCACTAATATGCACTAATAGAGAAGTAGAAAATAGTAGTATAACATCTTTTTTTGGTGGTGGCCAACCCAGGGCCTTGCACATGCTAGGCAAACACTATCTCAATGAGCCACATCCCCAATCCATTTTAAAACTTAAAGACACGTTCTTGCTTCGTTGCCTAGGCAGGGCATGAAGTTGCAATTCTCCTGTCTCAGCCTCCTGAGTATCTGGGGTTATAGTCATGTGCCACCAAGCTCCGGTGAGTATAGTATATTTTTGTTTGTTTTGTTGTTGTTGTTTGTGGTGCTGGGGATGGAACCCAGGGCCTTGTGCATGCAAGGCAAGAACTTTACCACTGAGCCCCATCCCCAACCCCAAGTCTAGTGTTCTTTTTAAACTATTCTGAGACACTTTTGACATTATTTCTATACAATTTTTTTACTTTGTAATGTTATGTATTTTACATTATGTTTAAAAAGATTTAATACTAGGCTATTTGCTAGGGAGATTCATGATATTAAGAAAGGAGAAGGGGGGAAAGCGGTAAGGAGAAGGGGAAGGGTAAGGTGAAGGTGAAGGCGAAGGCAAAGCAAAAGTTAGAGTCCCAAGGGTGATGGGGCTAGAATTCCAACCCAGATCTGATGAATTCCAATGCCCATTTCTTTTCCTGTCACCTGTCAACTTGGTCTATTTTGGCTCAGGGCTAGCAGTAAATTGATGATACTCTCTGTCAATAGTCAGAGCTGTAGGCAGCAGGAACTCTTTAGGCCATTAGGCACAAAGGGAGAGCAAATGGGAGTCGGGAGTGACTATACTAGTTTTCAGTCAAACTCTGGCTTAGTCTTTCATTCAAATCTGAAGTGCCTCAATGGTTTGAGAATAAATTCATGAATTCTTTTTCCTATTACGTCTGACAGAGGGAATTTTAAAATCATCACCAACATTTGCCATATTTATTGATGTCAATTATGTGTTGGTTTCTAGCCAGGCATTGGAAGAGAAGATCAGTAAATGTTTATGGAGAAGTTGTAATATGCAGACATTGAAGCAGGAAGGGGGAATAAAGGTAGAAAAAGACCAAGTTTCTTCTTTAGGCAAACAGAGTTTCATAGGGCAAAATGTAGGCATAACCTGTATCCAGGCAAAGTGCTTACAAGAAACCGAAGTGCAGATGGAAACTCTGGGCCGCATAGACTCTGTCTGACAGCATGGGATGAAAAAGCCTAGGAAGAGAAGAATTGGCCAGGACCATAAAGGGAAGACAGGAAGGTGGATTTGTGAGGTGGAAGAAGGGCTCTAACCATTCAGGAAAAGGCAGAGTGGTTTGGGAGGAACTATGGTTCAGTATGTAAATGTCATACTTTTCACAGATGCTTCCAACTCCCTGCTAGAGTCTGGAGTCCCATAGCTTCTCCTGCTTTCTCCCCAGCCCAGTTGCTATTCATTGATGGCCTTCCAGTGCCTGTAATAGTTCAGAGAAAACACTCAATTACTGTTGAGTGGATATGGGATTCGATGGACATGGAATGCTGGGAGGTGAGCAGTGAGAGATAAATTTGAAAAGGAAAGTTTGGGTCATGGTTCATTTTTGTTTTTTGGTTTAGAATAGGGTAACACTATGTTACTCAGGCTGTTCTCAAAACTGTGGGCTCCAGTGATTCTCCTGCCTCAGACCCCCCAAGTAGCAGAGAGTACAGGAGTGTGCCATCAAACCTGGATCAGGTCATATTCTTGATAAATGTTGTATTTTAGTAGTGTGAAGATAATGTGGGTATCAAAACTACCTTAGTGAACGCTACAGCTGTGCCTATGCATTTGACAACAAGGCAGAGAAAGACTGTATGGCTGCATGGAGTAGGTAGTGTAGGTCTGCCTGATTCCAAAAAGGTAGCTTTAGACATTATGCTACAAAATCATTTAAATTTTAACTTCTAAACTTCTTATTTCAAACTAATTGTAGATCTACGGTGGAATTGCAAAGCTTTCAGAAAGTTCTTATATGCCATTTACCCAGCTTCCTCTGACATTAACATCTTACACAATCGTGGAACATTTATTAAAAGTCAGCAGTTAAATTTGGTATAGTATTATTAACTAACCTACAAACTTTATTCAGATTTCATCTGGTTTTCCATTATAATATGCTTTATCTGTTTCTGAGATTCAATCCAGAATACCATTGTCTAATACTTTCTGGAAACTCCTTTTCGGCCACTCTGAATATCGAGTAGAATAGACAGCCATGATGCAGTGCAGTTCTGGAGATGCCCCCAAGAGGGAACAGGCCCAGAAGCAGCGGATTCCTCTGAGGAGGTCCTGCTGCGATGGAGGGAGGGTCCTGGCATTCTGAGAGCCAATGGAAGGCAGTCTGGCAGCCCAAGATTGGCTTTGGGAAGGCATCTTGGAGAGTCAGGTGGGAGTACAGTGTGAAGAGAGACTGAAAACCTCTGATTATCAGCAGAAAGAAAGGCCAGGATTTGATGACAGTTTTGGGATGGGAGAAGTAGAAAGAGACTTGTCAGGAAACGCTCAGAACTGAGGCATGATCTATGAGTGCTGGGGACTAATGAGGTTGTCTTCCAGGGTGCCAATGTTGGGAGGCAAATGTTCAAACTGGAATCTTCAGTCAGGAGTTTGTTGATCAAATGCTTATCCTTTGATAATTATCATAATTGTTATGTAATGCCACTTTGTTATATTTACATATGGGAAGCAGTTTTCCTAGCTCTCTATACCTCGTTTCTCTCATTTGTAAAACAGGAATATTAATCCTATCACATATTGGCCAGCTCTTCCATTAACAGAATAAAATATCTGGCAGTTGGATGATAAGGGAGGAGAGGTCTCATTTGGTTCAGAACTTCAGAGGATTCAGCAGGCTCCAAGACGCGAACAACATGGCCAGAAGACATGAAGGAGGAAAGCTGCTCAACTCATGGCAGCCAGGAAGCAGAGAGACGAGGGAAGAGTACAAGAGGAAGGGGCCAGAGACCAGATACAGTTGCCAAGGTCACGTCTCCAGTTTCCTACCCAGACACTCAGCATGTGCTTTACTAATCTCCTAGGCATCTCTTAAACTGATCAAGTTGACAACCAAGCTTAACTTCTACACACAGTGTTGTAAGAATTCAGTGCAATGACAATATGCTCTTAGCACAGAGCCTGCACATGGCGAAAATCAATGACCATTGCCATTATAGTACACGTGTGTTTATTTCACACTGTGCTTGAATTTCTTAGAGGAAAGTCAAGATGCTTAGATAACATTTTCAAGAACTTTCATGTATGTAGCCTCATTATACCTTCAGTATATTATTATACTTATTTTATAGATAAGGAGTCCAGAATACAGCAAAGGTAAACAGCAAAACTTAGATCTCTTTGTAATCAAGAAGAACCAAGTTTTTGGTTTAAATTCCTGGATTCTTTATGCTACTACCAGAACATTGACCAAGGTCAATTAGTGTTAAGGAACAGTTACAAAAATAATGAACAATTTGTTCTTTGGGTCCTATCTAGTAGATTAACCTTTATCAGCAGTTCTACCCCATAAAATATTTTATGACTTTGCTTTTCTGTGGTGGAATGTCAGATTTGGGAATATTAGGCAACTCACTAATGCAGAACGATTTTATTTACTGAGCTTTGAAAAGCCCCTAGAATTTGAAAATTTGTCATCTTTCATAAACATTTCACAGATTTGGACAGTGGACATAGATTTTAGTTGTTGAGCAAATCAGAATTAACTCCTTACAAATTACTTGGCATTAGATGCCTCAGTTTGCCATTACTTGGCATCTAAGGGGGTTACTTGGCATTTAGGAGCCTCAATTTGCACTGACCTATTAGAGTTGTAGAGGGATGTGAAAAACCTACACATTGCATAGATCCTGGTATCCGAACAGTGTTCATTAAACATGAGTTTTCTTTTCCTACTCCATCCCTTCCTTTCTAATAGTTGTAGTTGATCTTTGATAAAGAAATAGTATAGATATATTTGTAACTCTAATATCAGAAGTATTAGATGTTAGGTAGAAAGAGATCTTACAAAGCAGTGTATGGATAGATAATAAACCCAAGATGTGTTTTTCTCCTTTAAAAACTTTGAGAAACTAGAACCACCAATTAGATACTGCTGTTCTCACTTTAAGAATATTTGAATATTCTTTTGTTTGAATTGATGACTTCAAATATCTTAAGTGGCCTGATGTAGTCTTAAATGACCATGCTGGACAATTAGGCTAGACAGACCCAATCTGAAATCAGTTAATTTATATATGCTTGGGCCTCAAACTTATCCCACATCACTTACACATCTAAAATGTGTTCAGGATGTTTGTCTCAGTGAAACTTCGAATTTTGAAATGTGTGTGTGTGTGTGTGTGTGTGTGTGTGTGTGTGTGTATTAAAGGAACAGCTGGAAAATACTGTAAGATAACCAACTACCAAATTTATACTGAAGAGCAAGGTCCTTGTGCACACACTCATGAGCTGCCTTCTAAGCTGAATTGCCAGTGATGCTTCTTCAAAACCCAGCTCATTCTGCAGCTCTACAAGCATGCACTCTAGGGAAGCTCTCATGTCAATGGAAGGTTGGAGCAGAGAGGCACTGGCAGTGCAGCTATTGTGACAAATCTGCTGCCAATCAGTATTTAAGCAGAGGCTCTAAGCAGCCATACGCAGAGTGAGGTGCACAGGTGTAGGAGGGACACTGTTCTCTTGTGTGGCTCCTCTGACTCTACTCAGAAGAAATTGCCAGTGTCAATGACCCAACCTGTGTTCAACTGTGTTATCTGTGCTCTGAAGACTTGGAACTACCCAGTGTTATGTGTTGTTCAGGCAGTGCATTTAGCTGTGTACTGGAACTGGCAGGAGATACTAGAATGTTTTATTTACCTTCAGGGGCTGGCTACTCTTAACTGCCTTCCTTTAATGTTCAAAATGAATTCCAGATTTGTCTCCATCAGTAGGTGAACATGGTTCTCACAGTGTATAGATGTCACACTGCCGTGCATGCATGTTTCCCATTGTCATGAAGCCCTAGGGCTTTTGGCTAATATATGCTAGTAACTGGTGATTGCCAGGGTGTCCACCTCTCTATCTACATTTATATATATACATATATATGTATATATATGTGTATATATATATATATATAAATCTGCATTTATTTCTGATATTTACTGACTTTCAGAGTGGAATTGGGTATCCAAAGACTTATATTTGAATCATTTTTGCCCTTAGTTAACTAAAAGTAATAGAAAACTAAGCTAGCCTTTCCCAAATGTTTACAAATCTATTAAATGGAAATTATTATTCCTGTTCCATTTACTCCTTAAGAATTTGGTGGAGATAAAATAAGATCACATAGGCAAGGTGGCTTTTAAAAAAAAACCAGGAGAGATTCAGAAGTGTAGGTAGATAAACAGTTTTAACAGGAAAGCTTAATTGCTTCAGATGCCACTTAGGCAGAATTCATGGTGACTTAGAAGGATCGGTGCAAAAGTTTACCTTGGTCGTATGACAGGAAAGGATTTTCTAAATAATTGAACAATGTGAAATAATAGATGAAGGATATGTTTAACCTTCTTATGAGAATGATCAGGCTTCACAAACTTAATAGCAGTCTTTTATGAATTAAAAATTCACGAGTTACACTTCTGTGTTGTCCAGAGTAAATCATGGAAGATCTCAGTGCAGCTACATTCAGAGGTGAAAACAAGAAAAATGGTGCTGAAAAGGAATTTCCATTCTTCCAACCCCAAATTTTCATTCAGAGATGATGAGTCTGACTTTCAGGGATTAGGAATATGTCCAAGCTCTGTCTGCTGAAAAACCAAAACCTGCACCAAAATGCAGTGTCTGCCACCACGCCAGGCTGACCATGTGTTGTTCTGGTTAAATACTACTTTTCCAAGTCCCCCAAATTAATCCTGTTTCCTTTGAGTGGGATCTTCTGGAAATGTTTAGTCTCCAACAGTGAGTAACACAAATGTGAGATTTAACATTCCTCTCCTTTCTTCCCTGACCAATAATGGATCTGCTTTGGGGGAAGCTGAAGTTTTTTAAATTTGAGAGAGACTATGTCATAAAGATAATTATAAAAATTATGCAAAAAAATTTAGGTATCTATATGAGATTCATTTGTATTGAGAAAAGGATCACAAGAAATTTAAAGTTTACAAATATTGCAAATCCAGAAAAATAACAAAATATTTTATTTTATTTTTTTAGTTTTTATTTTAAAGAGAATATAACCAAGCAAGATAGAACAAAATAAAGCCAATCAAAACAAACCAGTATTAGTGACATGGGACTTCAAAACAATACAAAATTCACAATAGTTACCATAATGCCTCTTGTTGTCTTTAAAATAGCTGCCGATACCTTCAGACATAGTAAAAATCAAACAAAACAGGACAGAATAAAACCAATAAAAACAAAACAATGAATGCAATAAAGACAACAGCAAATCCAAAATGGCTACCATAATATATCTTGTTATCTTTGAAATAGCTGCCCAAGGCAGCAGATATGATAAAATCAAACAAAACAAAACAGAACAAAACCGAACTCAACAAAACAATGAAAATGATACAGGACTTCAAAACAAGATAATAGGGAATTAACAATGGCTACCACCTTCAAGAGGAGATCCCCCATAGATGCGACATTGTATATTGTTATCCTCTGAACAGTTGATCGGACTACCAGCTTTAGACTGCAAAGTCAGTGAAATCCTAAGAACCATAAGCATTAAATTGTATTTTACCTTGACAGCTATCATCACAGCCTGTGTTTATCCAGATCAGCCAGTTGCTTGGGGGTGGGGGATGTTGGCTCTTCTTGTTTCCCAGTCCAGCCCCATGTGCTGGAAGGGGCTGGCATCTAGCTCTCCCCACAGCAGCCCACACATGGTGCTGATTTGCAGGAAGGGTTTGTTTCTTGGTATCTTCTTGTTCTCTACCCTGCAGTCTACAAATGGCCAATAAGAACATATTTTATTAACTGCTTGACACTACTCCAAAATCTTTTTCTTAAATACATTTTATTTATTTACTTTGTGGGTGCAAACTCTTTGATTATGTCTTCACTTGATTATTGCCTTGTGATATTATTACCTAAAGAAGAAAAACAGCTTAACATTTTCCTTGAAATGGTAGATAAAATGCAGTATTATTATAATTATTATTAATTTTAAGGGAATTTCTTTTAGCTTCCCAGCTTATTATGGCCAAGTCATGTAACTTTTTATAATTGTATTCACATTTGAAAAAACTTTTACTATTTCTGTTATATATAAGCGTATCATATAAATAAAATACCTTTGGCATTCTGCTTAGAATACATGTCTGTAAAGAGGAATTCTTATAAGCTCTGTTGTTTACAATTGCCATTAAAAATGACAACAAAGGAGACTCATTTTGTTATTGTATACACTACATTATGCAGTGTCTTCCCGATAAGAGGGAACTTTTATTTTGATGAGCTGCTATGAAAACTGAATTATACTCCTGTAAGTTTTTATATCTGTCATTTCTGTCACTTGAAAGGATTTTCTGGCTCAATACATTTCAAATACATGAAAAAAACCAATATCATTGTGGTCTTTAACTTTCAATAGAACTCAAACTAATTATTAGGGCAATGCACCTTACCTGCCTTACCTTTATCATTTGTTTTCTATTCATTCTTGAAACTTCAGTTTTACTTGTTTGGACTCTTGCAATAGTTTTGTTTTTTTTTTTTAATTTTTTAAAATTAATTAAGTTTACTGAAAAAAAGTTTATTGGTACATTTCAGGTATTCATAATGATCACATGCATCATAGGAAATTTGTACCCGTACATGGTATATCTCGATCCTTTTTTTCCCTATTCCTCTACCCTCCCTTCAACAGCTCTACTCCTCCTTACTTACAAAAACTTTGTTTCCTTTTCTCATTTTTCTATTGTTTTTGTCTTTTGTTTTTTTGTAGTACTTAGGTTTGAACCCAGAACCTTTGCACTGAGCTATATTCCCAGTCCATTCATTCATTCATTCATTCATTTTATTTTGAGACAGGATCTTGCTAAATCACCAAGTTAACCAGGTTAGACTCAAACTTTTGATCCTCCTGCCTCAGCTTCCCTGAGTGCTCAGATTGCAAGTGTGGACCACTATGCCCAGCTTGTGATAGCCTCTTGCTAGAACTGTGGGAGTCCAAGCTTCCTGCCCTTATCCATCCTTTGCTTTATAGCCATGTCAGTGCCCTATAGCTGCCCTTGATTAGACTCTACCTGTTCTCATAGCTTCACTGGCTTTTTCCTAACAAGGATTTCTTTGCCTTTGGGCTGGGATCCTTCCCCAAGAACTCTACCTACAGAAAACTTCGCCTTTTCATGCAAGCCCAGCTCAAAACACCCCTCTACTTGTAGTCTACCTCGTTGTCCTCAACCAGAGCAATGTGTTCTTTTTTTTTTTTTTTTTTGGCGGCACCGGGCATTGAACTCACAACCTCTTGCCTGCCAGAGCAGGCGCTTAAGGCACTGAGCCAAACTCCCGGCCCTGGTTTTTTGAGGCAGGGTTGCACTATGTAGCCCAGGCTGGGCTTGCACTCGCGTTGTAGCCCAAGCCGGCCTCGAACTCACAATGCTCCGCCTACCTCAGCCTCCCGAGTGCTGGGATTAAAGGCATGCGCCACCACGCCCGGCTAGAGCAATGTGTTCTTAACATTTCACACTCAGAGTCCCTTTGGCTGGTTTTTGTCCTCCAGAATTTATGAGGGTCACCCTTCAATGTGGTTGTATATTTGTCTCTCTCCCGTACTGGATTATGTTTCTTGAGAATTTGCATTCCTGTCCTTCTGCAAAGTCAAGGCATATAATTGGTGTGCTTAGAATTAGTGACAGACCTCACTGTTGAGGCTTAGCAACAATCATAGCAACTGCATTCTTGTCAGTGGCTGATTTAGGAAGGTACCCAGTAGAACTTTCTGTGGGATGAAAATGTGGCCACTGTGACTTAGAAGCTTTCACTTGTATTGAATTTGGGTTAATTTAACTTAAATTGCTACATGTATTGCACAGTGTAGGTCAGGTAATAGTAGGTGACTCAGTTTTTGCGAAACAAGAAAATAAAACAGAGTGCCAGTCTCTCCGCCACAGAGTGCTGTCACACCTGGAGATGGTGCCCAGGACTGTGCACCTTCCGGTCACCTTGAGAGTGCAATGGGGACAAAGGCAACATATGGAAGGAGGACAGCAGAGAGGAATGATGGAAAGAACCCGAGGTCTGACTCAGTGAACCCTGGGGCTGCCTTACCCTGGGACTACTCAGGGTAGTGTGTGCCAAAAAATGTTTTCCTCCTTGTGTAAGCCATTTTGATTGGCGTTTTTTTGTAAATTGTGGCCAAAAGCATAAAAAATTATAGTGCTAGCTTGCTAAATCAAGCAGAACGAGCGAGCAGGATATACTGTGTCTACATGGTATTTTTGGATATCTCATAAAGACCGGATAAAGGAATGCAAGAGAAATATGCAAAAGGAAATGGTTATGGAAACATTATATATCTAAAGTCTGAGCTTGTGTAAGCCAACAAGTTGGGTGTGAGAGTTGTCACTGAGCAGAAAAATGAAGAATTCTGCAGAGGATATCTGTGGCTTTGGCTTAACCAGGACTTCTCTTGCCCTTTCTCTCATTATAGGACTCTGTTCCATGGATAGCCTTTGCTGTAATTCAGGTAAAGCTGGCCCTATGTTCCCTGGTTACAGGAATGAACTGAAACAGGGGTCTGACCAGTGGGTCTGCCACAGTGATTGGTTGAGGAATAGGCATGGGAATTTTCATTAATATTTGGTACATGAATGTACACATTGTATACTACACAGATGTACTAATAAACTAAGAACAAAATTGGTACATGAGCAAATAGACACTAAAAAAGAGAAAACGTGTTTTTTTTAACCCTATGGCTATGGGCCATAAGATTAGAAAGACTTCTGAAAATAAAGCCAGCCTCAGAATCTGGAGGAAAATTGGGCTGAGAGACAGGAGCGATAGAACCCTGACAATACTACCTGATCCCCTGAGTACAGCCACGCCTGAAAACAAAGCCCACTTTTAGACTTATGATGCACAAAAGCACATTGTTCCCAGATATGCTAAAGCCAACTTCATGGACTGTCTCTTGATTGCAGTGGAAAGAGTTCTGAGAGATGCAGCAGGGAATTAAGGCAAGAAGGAGGCCCTGGGTCTGTGATCAGAATGGGGTCAATTGAAGAGAAATATGTAAGGCATAAAAACTGTTAAGGCACCACTAGGTAGCCTGAGGCAGCAGGCTGCAGTCTGGCAAGTCGTTAGATACAGATTTGGGACAAACTGATCTAAGTTTTAATACCAGCTCATCTACTTACTAGTTTGATAAATATGAGAAAGTCAAAATTCTGAGTCTTAGTTTGGCCACCTATGAAAAGGGGAACAGATACTCACCAGTGAGTTAGTTCTGAGAAGTAAGATGTTGCATGTAAATCCTCTGTGCAGAACTTAGAAGACTGTGCTCTCTTAGTGGCTGCTAGTTCCTTGTATCATGGGCAACAAGTATCAGAGTTGCTGTAACAAAACTGTCCAAATTTACTGCTAACATTGCTTGAATTTTCTTTTCTCCTGACCACCTTTCCCCTTTTTCTCTTTCACCATCAATCCTAGGGTTTTCTATAGAAAATAACGACTGCCCCTTATTTGAACATGGACCCTGATTTCATGCTTTGCAAACATCGTCTTTACTCTTGACAGTAACAGTTCAAAGTAGGTGGCACCAAGCTATGGTTTCAATGTGTCCTCCAAAGTTCATGTATTGGAAACTTAATCCTCAAATTTATGTGTGCATGGTACTTGTGGGTAGGGTCCTTCGGAGGTAAGTAGGATCAGAGGAAGTCATGAGGATGGGCACCTAGGATGTGATTAGCAGCTTTCTCAGAAGAGGAAGAGAGACCTGAGCTAGTGTGCTTGCTCTATGGCACCTTGTGATGCAGGAAGAAGGCCCTCACCAGAAGCTAGGCCATTGCCAAGTTCTGGTTTCTCAGCCTCCAGAACCATGAGCTAATTGGACTTCTATTATTTATATATTACCCAACCTCATGTATTTGTTTTACCAACATAAAGCAGACTGAAATGCACTACTATTTTGCAGATTATCAGACACTAGTTTAGAGAGATCAATGACCTGTCTACACTATTAGGGTAAAGCCAAACCAGACTGGCCTTTAACTGTAACTTGTAGGGGAGAAGAAATTCTACCATCATTGTTTATTCTTAGAATTTTCTCTTAGGAGAGTTATGAAAGACATACTACTGCTTTGAATTTCAAACCAGTTACTTGTGTAACTGAAGAAGGGGTAAGATGCTCAATAGGAAAAAGTGGAAACTGATCCAGTGCATGCCAGAAGAGAGAATATATTCAATTACAATTCTTCCTGAGATATAGGTAAAATGATGTTCTTGACCTTCACACAGGCTGATCCAAACTGGAGATTTTAGATGAAATTAATTTAGGTTAAATTAAAAAGGAACTCAGAATTACAGAACTAGAAATGAAATTAATGTAACTTTTCTTTTATTATTACATAAACCCTCAAACCAAGCCCTAACATTCACTATTGTCATCCTCAGTCCCCTTGTGCACCTCCTACTATCCATCTTTTTTTTGTTTTATAATTCAGATCATCCTATTCTGATTAGCTGTACATCTTCATTGGGACATAAATGCAACTCTTTTGTTCCTGTGGAAATATAAAAACTGCAAAGGCATGTTTGAGGAAGCCAGCATCTCTATAGTAGTGAAAACGTATTTGGCATTATTGCTGATTGCAACAATATGGAGTTATTTCAATAAATGGAATGGGATGTTACAGCTAAAAGGAACGTGATAGGCCTATATGTATTAACATGGGAAAATTCTGACAATGTATTTATATATTAAAAATGCAGAATAACGTTTAGAATGCAATATTAAAAATAAGAAAAGTAAAGAAACTGAAGGAAGAACGCTAACCTTTTATTAGGTGTTAATTGAAATTATTTAGAGTAGAGCAACAGAGGATTCTGACTTTTAGCTTTAAACATTTCTACAGAGTTGTAAGGGTAAGGGCCTTTTAAAAATTCTTTTCTACAATGACCCAGTTTTATTTCTGTATTCATAACCATTTTTTAAGTTGAAATTAATGCTGAATTGATGAATACTCAGGAAGGCAATCTAAACTACTGATATTGTGAATATCAGTTTCTGTATTCTATGCACTTTGTTATATATTTGTCTGGAGAGTCCAGAACCATTTTTAAAATGATTAAGTTTTTAAGATGTTTGTCCCTTCATCTGAAACCCTGATGGTCTCCTATCTTAACCTGGAAAAATTTTTTCAGGGTATTGCAGCTAAACCAACTCCCCCCATTTGTAAGGTGTTATAATCATGTCTGTGGTCAGCAGGTGGAATTAAAGCAGAACTAAATTTAAAAAAATTTCCTCCTACATATTTAGATAAAGGATTTTACCTCTGTACTTTTACATTTATTCTTCAGTTGCTTCTTGTTAAGTGCTTGATAAGTGAGGCCAATCCTTTGTGCTCAGGGCAGCAAGAATGACAGATGATGTTATAGCTTGTCCAGCCAAAGTCTCAGGCAGCCATTGCTGGGGTTTGTCGGAGGTGGCTGGATCTAGAGTGTGTGATGCTGGGATTGATTCACAGTGCAATGCTAGGATCAAAGGTGCTTGGATTAAGGGTGTGAAGGCTAATCCCTCTGAGTGGCTTGGATAAAATATAAGGGATAGAAAGAAAGATCTGTGATCATCCCTTGTTTGCTTTGCTGTCTTCTGCCTGCCATGAACTGTTTTTCCTCTGCAATGCCTGTCTGCCATGCCACCTTGACTTGGAGCCAGCTGATTATGAGCTGAAACCTTTACAAACCATGAATTAAATAAACTTTTCTTCCTTTAACTTTCAGTGTCAGGTATTTTGGTCTTAACAATGAGAAAAGTAACTAAGATAGATGACACAAGGTGACATTTGTATTGCAACGAATGTTTGCTCAGCACCCAATGTGTGTCTGTCTGCATTATGCACTGTGTGTACAAAGGTGAGGAACATGCTACCTGACTCCTGTAGGCTTACAGTCTAAGTAATGTAGAGTGACAGAAATATAATGCAATCACATGTATGTAATTTAATTTTTTTCTAGCAGTCATATAAAAGAGAAACAGGAGAAACTTCCTTTTTAATTGGGAAGGGGCATAAGAAATGGAGGGAAGGTGAAGGGAGGGTCTGGAAAAGGCATGGAAAAAAGAAAATTGAAGAAAAAAATGTAAAAAAAGCTTTTGTAATTAGTAAAGGGACCAAGAGTTGGAAGGAGCAGGAAGGGGGCTGGGAGCAGGATGAAAAAAAGGATTAATATGTATTACATACATGTACCAACTCCCTGTGATATATGTAATCATTATGTAGTGTAAACATGTACTAATAAAACAAGAAAAACACACCTTTAACTTAACATATCTATAATATCATCATTTCAACATGTAATCAAGATAACACTATCATTGAGATATTTTATAATTTTTCAAATTATGTATTTCACATTTAGTGTGTACTCAACATTTATAAAACATCTATATTCACATTAGATACAGTTTAAATACTCAGTGCCACACATGGCTGGTGGTTACCATATGAGACAGGGTAGATTCGAAAGGGGGATGGGCTTGCAGTACTGTATTGAGCTCCTCTGGGGACAGACCTAGGCTGCTGTGGGAAACCAACCTCACTCATGGGGTTAGACCTGTGATGTGCAGAAAGACAAGAAGGCTTCCTAGAGGAAGAGACATATGGACAGAGACAGCTGGAGGCATCATGGGAAGACCACGTCTAGAAGATAGGACAAGCAGCCTGAATAAAGATGGGTTTAGGGGCTTCGACAAGGACCACACAGGCAGAACTCATCACTTACAAGGAAAACCAGAAAACATATTTTTTTAAAAAACAAAAAAGGAAAGCTTTCTCATAGAACAAGAGTGAGACAGAAGAGGAAGTTGAGGAGAAGGGTTCATAAAGAAGAAAAAAATATTTTTCTTTTTTGTTTTTAAATTGATGTATATTAATACAAAAAAATGTGATTGGTTTCAGTACACTGGGACATGCACATACTATTTTGATTATTTTCATCCTTGTTGACCTGAGAAGGAATCTTTTCTACATGAGACCAAGAAAATGAGGGACGATTTGCCAGGGTGGTGCCCAGTGGGTGGGAGCAGGCTGGGTCAGGCCTTCTGTGGAGGGTATGGGCAGCAGCACTGTCCCTGGCGGCCCTCTGTGGTTCTGCAATGCTGCAGCCTCTCCAGCTACAGGCAACATCAGTATTGCCAGTATTTATATGAAAATCAGTGCACTGGAGCTTGTTCAGAATGTGGCATTGAAAACAAATTTTTAGAATTTACTCAGAATTGCAGGTTACTAAATATGTCTGAGCCTTGCTGGGTGCCGCATAAGGCCCAGTGAGAAGCACAGATTACACCTTCTGGAGACTTATCTTCGCAAACCCTAATGTTAAGCTGGCACCATCATGGAAAGGACACCTCTGCATGCTCAGCAGGTGTCCCTGAAGTGATTTCTTGAGCAGGACATCAATGCACTGTGCAGCCTTGGACAAGTCACCTACCTTTTTGGGGTTCTCTCTGCTTGGCTCAAGTCAGGGCTCACATTTACCATCAGCAAACCATGTTGCCCCAGGCCATCCCAGCCCTCAGGCTCTAAGGATGACAGCCACACACCTGGACACTTGACTCATTTACTCTCCTCTGAGCACCCTGCATGCTGAAACAGCGGGAAATGTGATTTCTTATGTGCCCTAATGCACCACCTCCTATTCCCTGTTTTATGCTGCTGGTACTTTAAGAAACACAATATTGGCAAAATGAATTATGCTTAGAATAATTCCTGGGAACTGGATGGACCAGTCTGGTGAGAAGCTGGGGCACCCTCAGTAGGGGTTGGCACCTCCCCTCCCCACCTGTCCCTGTCTCCCAGGTTGCAATGCTAGGACAGCAAAGCAGCTAGGAGTCAGGCCAGGTCACAGGATGAGAGATTTGAACCAGCTGAAGCTGCCTGGGACAGCGCTAGTGTATCCTTGCCTTGGCCTGGCTCACTAGGGCTTTAATAATGCAACAGCACCCAGCTTCTGCAGCACACAAAGGCTTTTGGAAACTAGCGGATAAAAGCCATTTTGTTCTGCTCTTGTCCAGAACAGTATACATCCATAGGTGTTCCCACAGACACTGGCCCCTTGGCTGTGGCTGTTGCTACCCCCCACCCCTACCCCTTACTGATGGAGAAGCCATAGATGGCTTAGAATGAAGACAGCATCAAAAAACGCTTGCTTTACAAAGCAAGCCAGCATGAGAAGAGCAGATTGGAAAGCTGGGTGTGCTTTCTGCTGAGCTCTCTTCCCACAGCCTGTCGGCCCCTGCAGGATGCTGCACCACTTCATCAAAAAGTCATTGTGGGCCCAGTGTGACCCTTAATGCAGTGTTGCGTGGGTGGCTGCGGAGCCAAAGCCCTTCCTCCTCCTCCCTGCTCTACTCTGGGCAGGCTGCATCAAACCTGCTAGAGAGGCAGCCGCAGCTGCAGGAGGTGCCACCTCTCCCCCTTCCAGTGGGACCTGACCACCTACCCCCTCCCACACCCTCATCTCTCTTCCTGCTCCCCGGATGGAAGCCCTCTTTGCATTTTTCTTCCACTTTACCCTGTGCAGTGTCTAAACTGAGAGCTGTGTGGTAGATGGGAGGAACCAGATAGGCCCTAAAACTTGCCTCAGTCCTGTGGAATAAAACAAGCCCAGAGAGCAGAGGAAACACACTCGTGCCATGCTAATACTAATTCGTGTGCTGACTACTCTGGGTACAGCAACAAAAATGCTATAGTTATGACTTCAACTGGCATCTTGAAGCAGATGGGCCTTATAAACGGTGGCAGGAGGCGTATGTATGCTGTGTCACCAGTTAAAAAGAGAATCATGGTGAATGTAGTGGCACACTCCCCTAATCCCAGCCATAGTGAGTTCAAGGCCAGCTTGGGCTACATTACAAAACCTTGTCTCAAAAAAAAAAAAAAAAAAAAAAAAAAAAAAAAAAAAAAAAAAAAAAAAAAAAAAAAAAAAAAAAAAAAAAAAAAAAAAAAAAAAAAAAAAAAAAAAAAAAAAAAGAAGGAAGGAAGGAAGGAAGGAAACGAAAATCTTGATGACTGTCCAAGAAAGGCGGTTTTCCAGAGCATGCATGTCTGGTGGGTTTTTTAAACTGGTGGATAAAATTATATGTATTTATCATACACAACATGTTTAAAAGTGCTTGTACATTGTGGAATGGTGAAATCTAGCTAACAAATGAGTTATCTTCCATGGTTATTTCTGGAACAATGCCTTGCCTACTGTATGACAGGTCTCCTTGATAGGGAACTTACTCCTCCCATCTCCATCTTCTCCACCTTCCAAACACCCGACCCTCTGGTAACCACTATTCTACTCTCTACTTCAGTGAAATAAACATTTTTAGATTTTACACATGACAGAGGTCACGTAGTACTTGTCTTTGTGCCTGGCTTCTTTCTTTCTTTCTTTCTTTCTTTCTTTCTTTCTTTTTTTTTTTTTTTTTTTGTACCAGGGATCAAACTCATGACCTCGCATTTGCCAGGCAGGTGCTTGTGCTGCTGAGCTAAATCTCCGGTGTGCCTGACTTGTTTCACTTAACATAACATCCTAAGGGTTCATCTATGCTATCACAAATGACAAAATTTCAGCTTTTTATGGTTGAATAATATTTCATTATGTGTATGTGTACCACATTTTCTTCATCCGTTTATCCACTGGTAAATCAGGTACTTAGCTGATTCCAAATCTTGTGCTTTGAGTAGTGCTTTCATACCATAAGAGTGTAGATGTCTCTCTGAAGTACTGATTTTATTTCTAGTGGATATATACTCAGTGGTGGAGTTGCTGTGCCATATGGTAGCCCTATTTTGTATGTTTTGAGGAACTTCTATGTGGTCTTGCATAATGCCTACACTAATTTACAGTCCTATCTGTTGTGTGGAAAGGCTCCCTTTTCTCCACAGGGTATTTTTTTCTCTATTTTCTGTGGAGTAAGCAATGCCAGCCCCTATTCCACCCTTTGATGACACTATCAGGAGGTTTTCTACATCTCAGGAGGAACATGTAAGTGAATCTGGGGAGCATTCAAAGGACTACTGCGATCTATGCCCATGCTGATGTGGTGAAGAGAGCCACTGCAAATGCCTGGTTAACAGGATGAGGAGAAAGCTGCCAGGGTCCACATGTGACATCTGGGTATTACATTAAAGTCTGGGGGAGGCCCACAGCCTTTATCCTATCAGGCCCTCTTAGAACTGATGGTGCATTTGTGTAGGAATTTAGAGTTGTCTCCAAAGAGAGAAATGAAGTATTTATCTGTGAATTATACCTGGCTAGTGACTTTGGCATCTCCCCAAGTGTGACCACCTGCAGCCTGTTTGTCCTTTTTTTGTGTGTGTGTTATAATAAAAAATATAAAAAACATAAGCCAGGCATGATGGTGCATGTCTGTAATCCCAGCATTGAGTAAAGCTGAAGCAAGAGGATCACAAGTGTGAGCTCAGTCTGGGCAACTTAGCAAGACCCTTTCTCAAAATGAAAAACTGAAGAGTCTGAGAATGTAGTTCAGTGTAAATCAATCAATCTCTCTCTCTCTCTCTCTCTCTCTCTCTCTCTCTCTATATATATATATATATATATATATATATATATCACAAAACAATTCCTTTTCACGCAGTGTGGCCTGGGTAAACCAAAAGTTTGGACATCCATGGTAGCCTGGCTGGTTGGAAATCTCTCTCAGCCATTCTTACACACAGTTCTGCTTCTCACCATGGGCTGCTTTCCTGTACTTCTCTGCCGTTCAGTCATACACTAAGCTACACATTCAGCCCATTACTGTGGGACAAGGACAGGCATGCTCCGCTGTTGCAAATGGAATGTCTTCCAAAGCCTTGATGATTTTTCAAATACTGATGGTGTTTCCTTTCTGTTTCAAACTGGTCTCCTATTGTATATGGCATTGAGTCTAGTCTTGTTCTTGTTGCTCAAAGTTGTTCATTCTTTTGCCTTACCCCTATGTTCATTCATTCATTCATTCACCAAATACCAGTTTAGCCTACTTAAAAATTTAAAACGTGCTAAGCATTTTTATTTCTACTTTAGAAAGTGCTCTTTCTTCCTGTCCCTGATAAATATCATCTCTTCTTGGCCACCCAGGGTGATCTAGGGCCCTGGAATTCTCTTCCTCTCTACTCTGCCTGACTGAATCTGTTTTGGTTTAGTTGCTAGCTTGCAAGGAGCAGCATTCAAATACTCATAGGAGAAGAGAGGCAAGAAGTGGTAAGGCTACACATAGATTTAGCCTGGAGCTGGCAAGACATCAAGTTCCAGGGCAGCTCTCAGGACTGGCTGCTCCAGCTGACTGCTCTTGTTTTGGTTGAACAGACTCTTTCTTTCTTTCTTTCTTTCTTTCTTTCTTTCTTTCTTTCTTTCTTTCTTTCTTTCTTTCTCTTTCTTTCTTTCTTTCTTTCTTTCTTTCTTTCTTTCTTTCTTTCTTTCTTTCTCTTTCTCTCTTTCTCTCTTTCTTTTTATCCTATGGCTATAAAGTATATGCTCTTCTACTGACCAACTTGTTCTAGCTACTCCACAGTTCATACTTCTTCATGACTGGCTCCCACCTAGCTTTGGTTTGTCCAGAACTTTGCAGACCCATGTTTACCCCGAGGTAAACTCCTGAGGCAAGTCTTCCAGCAGCTGCCTGCACTGCCAGCTCTCTCCTTTCAGTTTGCAAAATTCAAATTCCAGAAGAGAATTTGATACAGTTCATTTTTTTATGCTGGTTCAAGTCAGGGATCTCAAGCTACCCAAAGATGAACCATGCTCCTGGGTCAGATGCTTACTCTGATTATTTAACCTTGGCTGGTGGAAAGGGACAAGAGCCATTGGTGGGAATGGAGTTGGAGTGTTTCCACATGGCAGCTTTGGGTGTGAGTTGGTACACTTTTGTTGCAATGGCCTTTAAACGTGAATCAGATCGTATCTCCTCTGTATTTCTCTTCTATATTACTTTATCACTTATTTGTTATTCACTATATTTTTAGTTATTTCTGTTGATTTGTACTTTGTAACCAAGATATTATGATTTGGATTTTAAATGTCCCCAAAAAGCACATATGCTAAAGGCTTGGTCCCCAGGCTGTGGTGCTAATGGGAAGTGGTGGAACCTTTAGGAGGCAGGACCTTCTGGGAAGAAGTTAGATCTTTGGGATGTGCCTTTCAGGGGGGCATTGAGAATCCAGCCCCTTTTTCCTTCTCTCTTTTCTTCTTGGCTGCCATGAGGTGAGTAGCTTTTCTTTACTACAGGCCTCAAAACAGTGGAGCAGTGCAATCATGAGCTGAAACTTCTGAAATGGTGAGCCTAAATAAATCCTTCCTTTTAGGTTGATTATCTCAGGAGTTTTGTCACAGTGACAGAAAGTTAACATATTACATGAAAAATAACTTAAGAATCTAGACTCTTAAAATAGAGACCCAGAACCACAAAACCAAGGTTAAATGATTGCCCAGCTTCAATTCTTAGTGAAACTATTTTTTTTCAGTTTTGCAATGTCTTTATTACTGAACCGATGATTTTAACTAAATCCCATAATATAAACCATTTATATTAGTTTATCATCTATACTGTACATAGCATTACATACGATAACACATAGAATAATAGTATATTATATAACACCATATAGTATTAATTCTAAATAAATGCTAATGAAAGGTAATAAACTAATTGCACTAATAATAGCTATCATTTTTGAGCAATTTTTGTGTCAAGAATGTTTTTATGCGCTATCTCATTCATGTGCCCTAAAAAACTCTATAGGTATTTATTATTGATATTCTTATTTTATTTATTTATTTTTACTTTATTTTGGAGAGAATATAACCAAGCAAAATAAAAAAGAATAAAACCAGGAAGACAACTAGCCTGCCTTCCTGGTGAGTGGCACGCGACCAGCGTGGACTTCAGGAGGAGAATGAACTGTGACCCCTGAGAACCTGCCATGTTGAGTCAGGAAGTTCCAACCAGAAGACAAGTAGCCTGCCTTCCTGGAAGAGAATGAACTGTGACTCCCAAGAACCTGACATGTTGGGTCGGGGGGTTCCAACCAGAAGACAACTAGCCTGCCTTCCTGGTGAGTGGTGCGCGACCAGCGCAGACTCCAGGAGGAGAAAGATTTATGCCTCCTGTACACCGACCGATACATGGGCTAAGAATCAAGGACACCCCCACTCCCCCACCCCCATCAGCAACCTGCTGGTTCGAAGGACAGGCTAAGTTGATAGCAACTAAGGTACGTAAAGCAACTAAATACTTGTATTGTTTGGTTGATTTTACAGGCCTGGGGCTGGCAGTCTGAGCATCTCTTAGGAAGATGACAGTATGCAATGTAGCAAATATGGGGGATTCTCTTCTGTCTTATCTTTGAGGCCCAATATTGTTGTCATTGTTTTGCTCTCTTCTGGTTAAATTTTTTTTTTGCTTTATTTCATATTCTGTTTTTATTGGTTTTATTGTGCTTTGTTTTTGGTTTGATTTTACTGTACCTGATGGAATGGTCAACTATTGTGAAGACAAGATATACTATAGTAACTATTGCTTTCCTAGTATGTTGCTTTGAAGTTCTGTACCAGTTCCACTGCTTTATTTTGATTGACTTTGTTGTTTTATGTTTTGTTGGATTTTACTATCTTTAAAATAAAATTAAAAAAAAAGAATAAAACCAATCAAAACAAGACAGTGTAAGTAACACAGGATTTCACAACAAGATAATAGGAAATCAACAATGGTTACCATAATGCCTCTTGTCTTCAAAATAGCTGCCCATACCTTAAGACATAGTAAAATCAAACAAAATAAAAACAGAATAGAACCAATAAAAACAAAACAATGAATACAATACAGGATTTCAAAACAAGATAAAAATAAATCAAAAATGGCTACCATTATACCTTGTTATCTTCAAAATAGTTGCCCATGCCATCAATTACAACAAAATCAAACAAGATAAAGCAGAATAAAATCGAACCAACCAAAACAATGATAATGATACAGGATTGCAAAACAAGATAATAGGGAATTAACAATGGCCACCACCTTCAGAAGGAGATTCCCCCCTATATGCTACAATGCATATTGTTATCCTCTGAATAGATGATCAGATTACTGGCTTTAGGCAGAGTCAATGAAACACTATATGCTACAAGCATTAAATTGTATTTTATCTCATTTGCTATTATCACTGCCTGTGTTTCTCCAGATCAGCTGGTCGCTTACTGAGTGGGGGACATTGGCTCTTCTTGACTCCCTGCCTGTGAGCTGGAAGGGGCTGGCATCTGGCTTTCCCCCAGTTAGCCCCTGCATGGTGCCGACTCACAGGAGGTCTTGGTTTCTTGTTTACTTCTTGTTCTCCTCCCCCACAGTCTGCAAATGGTGCTGACTCACAGGAGAGGGCTGGCATCTGGCTCTGCCCCAGCCAGCCAGCGCATGGCACTGACTCACAGGAAGTCTTAGCTTTCTTAATGAAATTATTATAACAAATATTCTTTACTACTACCTCAAAAAATCACTCAAATATTTCAAGAATTCTAATCTTTTAGAATTTATATTTGTTTTCAGAATATTTCATATCCAGAAATAATAAAAAATTCCATGTCCTAATTTTGGGAATTGAAAATATAGCTGTGATACTAATAAGAAATAAATTATTTGAAGATAGTGATAAAGGGGCAATTGACTTAAAGGAGAGAGACTAAAGGCATGGTGCCAGATATGGTGGTGCATACATATAATCTCAGCACTTGGGAGGCTGGGGCACAAGAATTGTCACAAGTTTGAGGCCAGCTTGGTCTACATAGTGAGTTCAAGGCCATCCTGAACTATATAAAGAGATCCTGCCCTACTTCAAAAAAAAAAAAAAAAGAATGGTAAGTTTAACTTAGAATCTCATTGGCTGTAGAAGAGGAAGAGTGTGGAGTCTGTTTAAATAGACCTATCCATGTTTTCATGTTGGGTAACTGGATGAGAAATGAGAAATAATTCTATATCTAGAAAAATCGGACAAAGATGGAATATAATTCATATTTTATAGACATTTAACATGAAGTAGATAAATATTTACTTGGTACCCACTCTGTGGCAGTAGGCCAGGGTTGGAGATTCCAAGAGGCGTAGATGCAGTCTTTAGCCTCAAGATGTTCTTTCCAGAGCAGAGATGGTCAGGGAAATAAAAAACAAATATGATGCAGTGTGATAAATAACATAACAAAAAGGGACTCATGCAATATATTGTGGTAGAACACAAGAGAAATATTCAAGACATCTTAAAAGGACACAGAAAATTTAACACAGTAGAAGACACTTCAGGAGAGTCATACAAGATGAGCAGGTGATCAGAAAAGGCATTCTTGCTATCAGAAACTCTTCTTGAAGGCATAGGATATATTTAGAGGAAAGATAGGAAGTAAAGCAGAGGTCATATTCTGGAGCATCATACAAGACAGATTAATGAGATTGGATCTTATTCTCCTGAGAAGAGGGAGCATTTGAAGGTTTAACCATGGTTGTAGGGCACACAGATCTACAGTTATAAAATGATCACTCTGGGAGCAGTGTGAAGGATGAATTAAATGAAGATGAAGCAGAAGGCAGAGAAATTGCTTAGGAGGTTTTTGCCACACTTGACCTGTGGAAGGTACAGTAGTGAAGGAGAGAAGGCTAGGGAGACATTACAGAAATAGGATAAATGGGACTTGGTGATTCACTGGATGGTGGGAGAGTGAAGAAGGAAGAGTCTTGAATAATTGCACAGATGGTTATAATAACTGAGTCCCAAAATGCTAAAGTCAGTTTAAGAAAAACTGATATCCAACAGACTGCTGTTTCCTTGAGTACAGGGACTATACCTTATTTACTGGTACTTTATCCATTCCTAATGCAAAGTATTGAATGCCTAAATATGTTGATTTAAAATATCTGAAAGATACTGAGGCACACATTGGGTACTTAACTTTGAAATTTAAGGGAGAGATCTGAGCAGGAGAGGAATATTTAAGAATAATGTATAATAGTAAGTGAACTCACAAATGGAGTCAGGCCAGAGGACAACCAAGGACTGGATCTCAGGTTATAGTAATTCAAAGGGCAGATAGAAAGAAGCTACTTGCAAAACTGGAAATATATCCTCAAAGCTAAGATGCAAAGAGTATCCAGAACACATGCGAGGTTAACATGTCAAAGGTCACCAAGTGTCTGTAGCTCCCAAGAAGGTTCATTCCAACTAACTGGCTTGAATCTGGCCTCAGAATCAGACTGGCTTCTCATCAAACCTAGTCCCTGTAGGAGCGGCCCCAGGTTCAAGACCTCAATTTCCTCTTCCAAGGAGCCACAGCACCTGCGTGCAATTGAATCTGTCCCAAGTTCCACAGAGTGCTGATATGAAGGTTGAATAAGATTATTTATGTCCACAGTTCTCAAAATTTTTGGCTTCAGGACAATTTCGTACTCTTAAAATTTGTCAAGAACTCCAAAAAAAAAAAAAAGCTTTTATTTGCATATGTTTTACATATATATGTGTCAACATTTACCATAAGTCAAAACTGAGAAATTTTTAAAAAATAGCTCATTTAAAATTAAACACGAACCCTTATATGTTAACATAAACAGCTTACTTCACAAAGTAACAGTCTCAAAAACAATTTAAGAACATAATTTCATAGATTTTCACATCTCTTGAAGCCTAGCTTAATAGAAATAATAAATTCTCTTATCTACACATGCAAATTTGTTATGACATACATATCATGAAAATCTCATAAAATTTTACACTACTCTTGTGAGAAAACAAGGGTTTACAGGGGTAAATAACTTCTTTCATATTATTATGAAAATAGTTTTGTCCTTGCACACTGCTATAGTTTTAATATGGTCCCCAAACTTAGTCCCCAAACTCATATACTATTGATGTAGGCCCTTCGGGAGATGATTATGGTTAGATGAGGTCACAAAGATGGGGCCCCTGCAATGACATTAGCAGCTTCACAGGAAGAGGAAAAGAAATGAAGCTAGTATGCTTTCTCTGTCTTATCATGTGATAACCTCTGCCATATTAGCATGCAGCAAAAAGAGGATCACTAGATGCTAAGTAGGTGCCCTCACCATGCTCTTTAACTTCCCAGCCTCCTGAATATGAGCTAAATAAACCTCTGTTCTTTATAAATTATCCAATTTGTGGTGTTCAGTTGTAGTAACAGAAAATGGCTTAAGACAAGGATGTCTGAAAGTATCCCAAGGATACTCTGAGATTCCCAGGACCCATTTTGCAAATTATTATCTGTGAATGTACTTTGGAAGCTAAAACATCCATAAAAAAGTGTTGTGACCAGTCTTGATGATGCATGCCTATAATCCCAAATACTCGGATGCTGAAGCGGGATTGTAAGTTTGAGGCCAGTCTGGGTAACTTAGCAAGACCTTGTCTCAAAATATAAACAAACAAACAAACAAACAAATGAAGCTAGGCATATAGCTCAGAGTTCCTTGGTCTCAATCCCCAGTTCTGAAGAAAAGAATGTGATCACCTGGAAAATATGAAGATATGTACTCAGAAAGGGACTCAGAAAGGTTTTCTTTCATATGGCTAGTATTTATCCTCAGAGTGGCATTATGTATGAGTATCATTGCTTCAAACAAGCCTCTTGGTCAAGCAACAGGAAAGGTTTCCAGCCCATATTTTTTACTTTATTGTTCCTGAGAAATAAATTAAAATGTAAATGAAAATGTGCTTTTGAAAATGCAGAGTATTAATGTAAACTCCAAATGTCTCTCAGTTATGATACAGTTCCATCTTGATAAATATATTGTAAGTTGAAAATGTTATTAAGTCTAAAAATTATTTACTGCAGCTAACCTGTTAAGCATCCATATATGCTAGCCTGCAGTTGGGAAAGCATCTAACACAAACTGCATTTTATAGTACAGTATTAAACATCTCAAATAATCTGTTGAATACCTCTAAGACACACTCACAGTGCTATACACTGTATTCGTTGTTTACCATTATGATTGAGGGGTTGACTGGTGCTGTGGTTCACTGCTGCTGCCCAGAATCACAAGACAGTATTCTACATATCACTAGATAAGAAAGAATAAAAATCTGAAATATGGTTTCTATTGGATATGTGTTGCTTTCATACCATCATAAAGGTGGAAATTTGTAAGTTGAACCATCTTAAATCTGGGACCACCTGCAGATCATTTTAAATTTTAAAAATTCTGTCATCACCACCTGAGCCACTAAGAAAATAGCACACACAGAGAGAAAGGGAATATCTTGTACCAGAAAATATTTCACACAAAAAAGAAGCAATTTAAGGAATAGAGGAACAAATAATTTGCAAAAAAATATACGTAAGGCACACAGGAAAAAATGGAAAATTAAAACCTACATAATTACTTAAATATAATAGACCAAACTCCAATGAAAAAGCAAGAATTGGCAAAAGGATTTTTAAAAACCTTAATTCAACTATATGCTATCTATAAGAGATATGCTTTAGATTTAAAAACACGTATATAGTAAGGTAAAAGTTTGGAAAAACATATAGCATACAAATAGGACACAGAAGAGAGCTGGAGCTGGATGTGGTGGCACACGCCTGTAATCCCAGAATTTGAGAGGCTGAGGCAGGAGGATAGTATCGAGTTCAAGGTCAGCCTGAACTACATCGTGAGACCCTGTATCAAAACACACACACACACACACACACTCACACACACAAAGCCGAAAAACAGACAAACAAAAAACAAAAAACAGCTGGAGTGACCATATCAATGTCAGACAAAATAGACTTTGAGGCAAAAAACAAAACAAAACAAAACAAAAAACCTGTGTATAGAGACAAGTATATTTTATAATAAAATAATCAACCATTAAAACCAGGAGTGGTGCCTCATCTTGTAAACCCAGCACTTGGGAGGATGAGGCAGGAGGATCACTGTGACTTCAAAGCCAGCCTGGGCTACATAGCTAGTTCAAGGTCAGTCTGAAATATACAGTGAAATCTTGCCTCAAAAAAGACCAAAAAAAAAATAAATAAATAACCATTAAGAAAACAGTAATTACAAACACACTTGGACAAGATAATAAAGGCCCAAAATATGTAAGGCTAAAGTTAGCAAAATTGAAGAAAGAAATAAGCACTTCAATAATAGGCAGAAACTTGAATTCCAACTTTCAATAATTGACAAAACAACTAGGCAGAAGATTAATGAGGAAATTGAATTTAAATACTATAAACGAATTAGACCTAAAAGGCACCCATAAGACATGTTAACAGCAGAATAAACATTCTTTTAAATCTCACATGAAATATTCTCCTGGAAATAGATCATGTGTTATGCCACAAAATAAGCCTCAAAGTGCTTTGAAGCACATTTCTATCCTTTGAAGGATGGAAATAATACAAAATATCCTCTCTGACTATAATGAAATGAAACTGGAAATCAACAGAAAGAAATTAGGGAAAATAATTCCTTTGCACAGATTAAAAAACAAACTCCAAGTTCTCCAATGGATTAAAAGAGCAACCACAAAAACATTAAGAAATATTTTGGGATGAATAGAAATAAAGATAAAGCACACCAAAAATTTTTTTCAAACCTTATTTTAAAGAGAATAAAACCAAACAAAGTAAGATAGAATAAAGTCTATCAAAACAAAACAGTGAGCTGGGCATGTACAGTGGTTCATGCCTGTAATCCCACCACTTGGGAGGGGGAGGCAGGAGGATCGCTGTGAGTTCAAGGCCAGTCTGAACTACATAGTGAAACCCTGTGTCAAAAAGACAAAATAAAATAAAATAAAAATAAATAAATAAATAAATAAATAAAATCACTACCGACACTACAGAAATATAAGGGATTATAAGGAAATACCCTGAACAATTGTTTGCCAACAGACTAGATAAGACAGAGGAAATAAATTCATAGGCAGTTGTAAACTACTAAAGTTGTCTCAAAAATAGACAATCTAGAGAGATTTGTTTATTTATTTTTTGGTACAGAGAATTGAATTCATGACCTCAGGCAGGCTCTGGGTTGCTGAGCTATATCCTTGGCCCTGAGATTTTTAATAAAAGATTGAATTATGAATCAAGAAATACCCCCTAAACCCATATCCCAGATGGCTTCACTGGTGAATTATAACAAATAATTATAACAAATAAACAATTAATGGAAATCATTCACATATGCTTCCAAACGAAAAGAAAAAGAAGGAATATTTCACAACTCATTCTATGAGGCCAGTATTACAATGATACCAAAACAAATGGTATCACAATAAAACAATAGACCAATATCACTCATTAATGTAGATATAGACAATATCCAACTTACAATTATTTGACTTACAATTTTTACTTTCACAGTGATGTGAACACAATATATATTCTACTAAATGTGTTAGAATTTCTACTCAATCATACTATATATTTTGTGGTTTGATCTTTTGCCAATATGCATATGATACTGTATTTAAGCAGAAGCAATGAGCCATAGCTGCCAGTCACATGATTGCAGGAATAACCATCCAGCACTCTACAGTGTACTGTATTGTTAACCTATGTTGTTTGACAGGTTAGGTATGTTAAATGTATTTTTGACTTAAGGTGTTTTTCATTATAATGAGTTTACCAGAACATAGTTCTATTATAAGTTAAGAAGTATCTGTAAAAACAGTTTCAACAAAATACTAGCAAACTAAATCTGCAGCATGATTAAATGGAAAATTGATCTACAGATTCTGTGAATTTCCACTCTAAATTCCAGCCATCATTTTGTTTTGGTTTGGTTTTTCAGATTTCAGTGAACCAGTTCTACACTTCATATGGAAAACCAAGTGACCCAGAACAGCCAGAATGAGCTTGAAAAACAAGAACAAAGTTGGAAGACTCACACTTCCTGATTTCAAAGCATATTGCAGAGTTCCAGTTACCAAGGCAGCATGGTTCTGGAATAATGCACAGACATATAACCTGATGTAAGAAAGCAGACTTGCACTAGATGTGTCCTCACCGTGTACCTCAAGCAAGGGTGAAACCACCCACAAACTCCATGTTAGCTATACATTTTGCTCATTTGACTCAGGGCAGCAGAAGTGAGGGCTAGCCAACTGATTCGATCCTGAATGAGAATGACATCCATGCACAGAAGTGAGTGATCAGACCCTACAATTATTGAGTAAAGAAGCTCACACAACGCATTATAGTTCAAATCCCAGAAGTCCAACACAAGAACAGAACTTTAAAGGCAGTCAGAAAAGAACAGCCAATCATTTATAAAGGTAAAATCACTGAAATTACAGCAGACTTCTCAACACTAATCTTAAAGAACAGCAGAACTTGGAGTGAAATATTGCAAGTACTAAAAGAAAACAATTTCCAGCTGAGGGTGATAGATCCTACAAGACTATCTTTCAAAACTAATGGAGAAATGAGATAGTTACATGATAAAGAGCAATGAAAGAAATTCATGACCATCAAACTACCACTTCAAAAAATTCTCAAGGATACCCTGTAAAGTGATAGTGAATCTAACTGTGACAAAAGGTCTAATTGAATAAAAACACTAGGTAAGTTAAGCAGATAAGAAGAGAAAGAGAATCAGCAACAGGGAAATAGTACAATGACAGGAATAAGTTAACAATTATCAGTAATAATTCTCCATGTGAATAGTCCCAATTTCTGATTCAAAACATACAGACTGGCAAATGAGAACAAGAAACAAAATGCAACACATTTGACCCAGAAAGAAACTCACAGACTAAAATCAAAGGATGGAAAACAAAATTCCATACACCGAGAACCTGAAAAACAGCAGGTGTAGCTATCCTATATTCAGAGAAAGTGGACTTCAAGCCAACTGAACAAAAGATGCAAAGACGGTCACTACATATTGGTTAAGGGAACAATAAAACAGGATGTTATAACAATTATTAACATATATCCACTGAACAATGGTGCACCCTCCTTCATAAAACAAGTACTACTGGGCATAAAAGACCATATAAATATAAAACACTATGTTATGCCTTGTGTCTAGATGTCCTCTCAGAGCCTTACTCTGTCATAGGGGCCACTTTTCAGAGGTAGCTGAATCTAGAGTGTGTGGAGCTGGGATCAAGGGTATGTGATTACTAAATTAGTCCATTGATTGCTTTGGGATAGTTCTGGCTAGGATTAAGGGTGTGTCTTGGTTACTTTTGTCTCATTGCTGAGACAAAATACTTGATGCCCAAAATGAAGGAAGGAAAGGTTTATTTAGTTTACAGTTTTTGGAGGTTTCAGTCCATACTCAGTTGGCTCCAAGGCAGGGTGGCGTGGCTGAGGGACAGAGCCATTCATAGCAGCTGGGACAGATTCCAAAAGCAATAAGAGTGAAAAGGCATAAGGGGAAAGGCACCCCTCCTTTGCTCTCTTATACTGTATGCCCTTTACCTGCCCCTGGGTGGGTGCAGCACTCAGCCACCTATCCCAGCAGCAGACAATGAACCAATCACAAACACTAAACTCAGCCTCCCTAGAAAAGCCCACCTCCCATGACCACATGAGGTTTTGTGGGGGACATTTAAACAAACTGCAACAGTGCCTGAGTGCTACACCTGCCCTAGGGAAAGTAGCCTGCATGAGATATAAAGGACAGAAAAAGGGCTAATGTGCTCTCTCCTGCCTGCTTGCTGAGGATTATTTCTTTTCTGTGATGACCCTTTGCCATGTCACCCTATCTTGGAGCCAGTTGATTATGGACTGAAAATGCTATAAATGGTGAGCCAAATAAACCTTTTATCCTTTAACTTTGGATGTTGGCTATTTTATCTCAGCAATGGAAAGAGTAGGACACACTATTATTGTGGGAGGCCTCAATACCTCGCTATCACAAATAGACTAATCAATTGGGGAAAAATAATTTAAGAAATATCAGAGTTGAATAAGACCTTTGAACAAAGGGACTTTATGGATAACTATAGTGTTCCGCCCAACAAAAACTGAATACATTTTTTTCTCAGAAACACATGGAATTTTCTCCAAAATAGTCCACACAATAGCCAATAAACTAAGCTTAAGTAAATGTAAAATGATTGAAATTATACCTTGTATATTATCATATAATATTGCAATGAAACTAGAAATCAACAACAAACGAAAACCTAGAAACTATGCAAATGCATGGAAACTGAACAATATACTCTTAAATAAACAATAGGTTATAAAAGAAATCAAGGAAAAGTAAGACAGCTTCTAGAACTAAATGACAATGCCAGTACAACATACCAGAAGTTATAGAACACAGTGAAAGTTGTCCTAGGAGGGTGTTTTATGACTATGAATGCCCATCACAAAACATAGCCCAAATAAGTACACTAACAATGTACCTCAAGGTCCTAGGAAACAAGACCAATACAAACCTAAAACTACAATGGAAAATATTATAAAGATCACAGCAAAAGAAAATCAATGAATTTGAAACCATAGAAACAATACAAAGAACCAATGAATCAGAGTTTGTTCTTCAAAAGAGTAAATGAAGTAGGCAAAATCTTAGCCAATCTAACCAAAAAGGACAGAAAAGACCCAAATCAGCTCAAGTAGAAGTGAAAAAAGTGAAATCACAATGAACATTGTCAAGTAAAAATGATAATTAAGTTTACAAACCTATATGCAATAAACTGGAGAATTCAGAAGAAATGGATGAGTTCCTAGATATGTATGAATTACTGAACTAAATCAAGAATATTTAAAAACCCTGAATAATACAATGACAGGCAATTAAATTAAAGCAGTAAGACAAAAACTATCAACTAAGAAAAACCCAAGTCTGAATTGATTCACTGCTGAATTCTACAAAAAACTTCAGGAAAGATCTAACACCAATACTCCTAAAGTTCTTTAATGAAATTGAAAAGAAAGGAATATTTCCAAAGTCATTCCATGAAATTACCATTATCCTGATTACAAAACCAGACAAGGATCCAACCAAAAAAGAGAACCATAGAGCAATTTCTTTAATGAATATAGATGCAAAAATCTGTAACAAGCCACTGGCAAACAGAATGCAACGAATCATCAAAAATATCTACATTACGACCAAGTAGGTCTCATCTCAGGGATGCAAGAATGATTTAACATACACAAATCAATAAATATAATGCATCACATAAACAGAAGCAAGCACAAAAATCATGTGATCATCTCAACAGATGCAGAAAAAGCCTTTGAAAAACTCTGAAATCCTTTCATGCTAAAAACACTGAAAAAAAATAGCTATAGAAGGATCGTTTGTCAATCTGATAAGAACCATTTACAACGAACTTACTGCCAACATCATATTTAGTGAGGAATAACTGAAAGATTTCTCTCAGAAATCAGAAACAAGGCAAGGATGTCCACACCTATTCTACATAATACTTGAATCATTACCAACAGCAATTAGGCAAGAAAAAGAAATAAAAGGGACATGTATAGGAAAGGAAGAAGTCAAATTATCATTATTCGTAGACATCATAATCTTCTACAAAGAAGAACCAAAAATTCTACCAAAAGACTCCTAAAATTAAAAACCAAATTCAGCAACATAGCAAGACACAATGTCAACAACAACAACAAATCAACAGTATTCCTGTACACCTGTAATGAACCCACCAAAAAAGAATTTAGGAAAAGAATACCATTCACAATAACACCAAGAAAAATTAAATACTGAGGAATTAATTTAAGTAAGGAAGTGAAAGACCTCTACAATGAAAACTGTGGTACTCTGAAAAAGAAAATTGAAGAGAACTTCCAAAACTGGAGAGATATCCTCTGTTCCTAGATAGGCAGAATCAATATAGTCAAAATAGCCATATTTCCAAAATTGATATAAAGGTATACCAGAAATCAAAATATCAACAGAATTCCTTACAAAACTGGGGAAAACCATCCTAAAATTCATCTGGAAACAGAAAAATCCAGAATAGTAAAAGCAATCCTGAGTAACAAAGGCAAAATAGAGGGCGTAAAATCCCAGACTTGAAATTGTATTACAAAGCTATGGTGTTAAAAGCAGCTTGATACTAGCACAAAAACGGACATGAGAATCAATGGAACAGAGTAGAGGATGCACAGACAACCCCAGCTATATTCAACTTTTTGATCTGACAACCCTAAGCACATATAACTTTTTGAACTTTGACAAAGGAGCCAAAAAATACACTGGATGTCTTAGTTACCTTCTTTATTGCTGAGGCAAAACACCAAACACACACAAACTAAAGAAGTTTATTATAGCTCATAGTTTTTAGAAGTTTCAGTCCATATCTGGCCGGTTTCATGGCAGGTCAGCAGGACAGAGGGGTATGGCAGAGGGGAAAGAGGTCATGACATGATGACTGAAAGCAGAGAGCGATCAAGGGAGGAAGAAAAAAGATAGATTCTTCTAGGTCACACTCCTGGTGATCCACCTCCTCCAATCAGGCTTCACTTCCCCAATCACATTTAAGTATAAACTCATCAATGGACCAATAAGTATCACACCTCTGTGATCCAATCATCTCTCAAAAGCCCCACCTGTAAGCACATGAGCCTTTGGAGGGGGACATCCAGACATAAGACATATTTTGTCCCTGACCCCCCAAATACTCATGCACATTCCTTTATGAAAAATGCATTTGGTCCATCTCTAAGAGTTGCCAAAGTTTTAGCAATTTTAGCATTGTCAAAAAATTCAAGTCCAGAGTTTTCTCTGAGGTTTAAGGCAAACTCTTAGTTGTAAGCCCCTATAAAAACGAAAAGAAAGTTAAACAGTGACAACATACAAAGACACAGGGTAAATATTCTCATTCCAAAAGGAAGGTAGTAAGGAATGAGACCAAAGCACCACCAAATCCAGCAGGGTAAACATTAAATCCCATAGTTCCATGTCTAACCCATAGCAACCTGTGGCATTTATTTCAATTATCTTCCTTTTAAAAATTTTCACTTGTTCAAACTACTCCTTTGATTTTTTGCTTTTGTTTACTTTGGTGTTTAAAGGCACTGTTTATTGAAGCAGGACATTGTTGAAATTTGCTCAAACATCAGTACTTGTGGCTTAAAGGTTTATCCAACAAAATGATCCCTGACTGTCTTCTTAAAGTAGCACAAAGCACAGCATAGATTATAATGTTACCATACTTGGGTTTACACTCCAGTTCTACCACTTCCTAACTGTAAGACCTTGAACAAATCATATCAACATCTCTGAGCCTCAGTTTCTTCATGTGCAAAGAGAGAGTTCCAAGTTTATTGGGGTTTTTGTGAGGATAAAAACAAACCATGCTTACATTGGGCATGGTGGCACATGCCTGTAATCCCAGAACTCGGGAGACTGAAGCAGGATTGCTGCAAGTTGGAGGCCAGTCTGGGCTACATAGTGAGTTAAGGCCAGCCTGAACTACATAGTGGGACCTTTTCTCAAAAAAACCCAAAATAACAACAACCACTAAAACAGACAATACTTAGCATAGAATCCAGTACATAGTAAGAAGTTAATAAATGTAACTATTTATACTATGCCTGGACAATGTGTAATCCAGTTTATAGAGTCTCAGTAGTGAAGATGGTAGCAGAGGTGGCTTTGAGTCAACTGAAAAGACCAGGATCTGACAGCTATCAGTTGCCTACTCTGCATGACAAATTATTCCATATTCTTTGTTGATTCTCACAACTCTGAGATGCAGGGTCTTTTCTTTTCCTTTTCTTTTCTTTCTTCTTTTCTTTTCTTCTTTCTTTCTTTCTTTCCTGCTTTCTCTCTTTTATTTTTGCAGTTCTGGGGATTGAACCCAAGGTCTTCTCACTGAACTACATCCCAGCCCTTTTTTATTTTTTATTTTGAGACAGGGTCTCATAAATCACTAAGTTGCCCAGGATGGGCTTGAACTTGTGATCCTCCTGCCTTAGCCCCCCAGATTGCTAGGATTACAGACATACATTACCAGGCCTGGCTTGAAATGCAGGCATTAATCCATGCTTCCCTGTGACTAAGCAGGCTCAGAGAGATTAAATAATTTGCAAATGGTATACAAGTTATTAGATGTGCATCTGAATCCAGGTTTGAATGATTTTCAACTTCAGGGTCTTTATTTTATTTTATGTGACTCCAGCCTATGGGTCCTGATGGTCTTGCATTTCCTTCCTTTACATCTTGTCTTACCTTAGATCAGTGAAAAACAAACCAGCCTTTTACCAAGAGACTTCATCTACCAAATCTCCTTCCTCCTCTTGCCTCTATTCCTAACTCCAGCCAACCTTTGAATGCACACCTCTTGGCTCAGATCTCTCTGGGAGAGACTGGACTAGATTTTGATAGCGTTGCAGAAGCAATCTAAGGTTTGCGTGAGGGTTGGGTAAGGTGAACAAAATCTCTCCAACTTTACTCATCTTTCAAGAATCAGGTCAAAGATCACCTGTAGCTTCCTGCAAGTCCTTAAGAAGGAATTAATTCTTAAGGAATTAATTCTTCCTGTAGCTAAATAAGTGATCTGTCTGCTCATTTATCTATTTGTCTTCCAGACTCAGTATATTTTTGCCCTCTATAAATATCTAACCTCAATTGAGAATTATTTAACGGAAGGATTTTTAACCTTTTATGTTGTGTGCCACTTTGTCAGTTTTGATTAAGCCAATTAACCCTCTATCACCTTACAAATGCATAAAATAAGATACTGGTTGAGCATCCCTAATTCAAAAATTCAAAATAGGAAATGCATTCACATGATATCACAAGTAGAAATTCCTACATATGACTTCACATGACTAAGGTCACAGACACACAAAAAATATTATGCAAAATCATCTCCAGGCCATGTGTGGTAAGGTATAAATAAAATACACATACATTTTATGTTTAGACTTGTATCCGATTCCCAAAATATCTCATTATGTTTGTTTGTGCAAATATTTCAAAATCCAAAAAACCTCTGGTCCCAAACATGTTGAATAAGGATTACTCAACCTATATATAAGATTATTAATGAAACCAATTACACTGAAATACTGTAATCAAAATTTTAATAAGACAAATTTGGCTATAAGAAGGTATTACCTTTTATTAACATACTAGATAATGAGTAAGGATTCCCATTAATCAATGGTTTTGCTGAATATGTTAAGGAATTTTTATAGATTTGAACCTAAGGACATTAGAAAGGTTTCCAAGAGATTAAATTGATGGATAACATAACAGATTTATAGCTTAGAAAAGTAAAGACAAATATATAAAAGACACATCTGGGGAAAACCAGTTGGGAAGCAGGGAGACATATGTGTGATGTTTCCGGCATCCAGTGGAAAGACAATTGTGGAAGGGATTTGCAGAAAGTAGAAGCAGATTGGAAATGCAGTCTCGTTGTAGGACATGAGGGTTGTGAGGGGATGGAAGACTGAGTTCCAGAGAGGTGTGGTCGAAAGTATTGTTTCAGGTGTGGCCTCAGCAGTCTAACTCTCGATGATGTACATGGATCTGAAGGTCCGGAGAGGGAACTGTGTTTTAGTAACGAAGTCCTTGACAAGTGAAAGATTTGTAAGACGGTCTAAGTAAGGTGAGGAGATGAAGATGTTCTTGTTCTTCTCAAGATGTTTTTTGAGAAATGAATTTTTTTTATTATTTAAGAGAAAAAAAGACACATATAAGAAAGACAAAAAGCAAAAGAGACAAACGACTAGAGTGAATGCACAACAGTAACATTACAGGTTTACAAAACAGGATGATAGAAACTTGACAATGGTTGCAATGTTGCATATCGTTATCTTCAAAATGGTTGTTTACATTAACAGATATAGACAAATAAAATTGATCTAATCTTATGAGTATTAACTGTTCTTTCTCAATATTTAATACATTCAGCAGTATGTTCATTTTTGTTATCTTACATATACATATATACAGATTTATATCTTTTCCTTTTCCCTTCCCTCTTTCCCCCTTTTCCCTTCTCAATTACTTTTGCTCTTTGAGCTGTTTTTTACCTTTACATAGTATTTATTACAGATTTTGGATCATATATACTTTTTCAGTTTCTTACACTAGAGAGACAACATGGTATTTACACATGCGAGTTTAATTTATCTCACTTATGAGTATGGTCTCAAGTCGTGTCCATTTACTTATAAAAGTCTCAATGCAATCTTTCTTAATAGCTGAGTAGTACTCCATTGTATAAAAATACCACATCTTTTTTATCCACTCTTTGGTTGATGGGCACTTGGGTTGTTTCCAAGATCTGGCTATTACAAATTGTGTTGCTATAAACATGGGTGCACAGATATCACTGTGGTGTGATGTTTTCAATTCTTCTGGGAAAATGCCCAGAAGTGGGATAGCTGGGTTGAATGGGATCTCTAATCCTAGCTTCTTGAGGAATCTCCACACTGACTTCCACAGTGGTTGCAGCAGTCTACACTCCCACCAACAGTGGAGAAGAGTTTTTTAATAGTCTGAAAGAGAAGGTTGATCACTTCGTTTTGTGATTTCAGATTTTAAGTGTTAGCCTCTGAATTTCATAACTTTTCTCTAGAACCTGGTTGTTTTCTTTTCATTGTTTGAATTCTCTTTTTTCTTTGCCTACTCTCTTTTTTTCTCTTTGTTATTTTAAAAATTACTGATAATGCCTAAGAGCCTCTTGTGGGGAAAATCTTTTGAGTATTTTATCTGAAGAAGAGCCTGTGCTCTTCCAGGTGGTTCCTGGAATGTTCATCCCAACTGCTTTGATGGTTCTAGGCTGTCTGTTTCATATTTGTTTAACCAGACCATTCATTTCTTGCCTTTCTCCTGAAGCCTGTTACTTCACTTGGTGTAAAGGTCTTGGGGGTTTGGAGGTGACGATGCAATTCTTAGCATTAGTCTTTTGAAAACCACTTTGAAAATCATCTCCTAAAACTAAACTCATACATTTGCTATGATTGGGCCGTTCCACTCCTACTGGGAGGCCCAATGGAAACATATACATAATTCATGAAAAAATCAATATTCATAGTTGCATTATTGATAACAGCTATAAATTGGAGAGAATCAGAACTGCTGATAGTTGAATCGATAAATAGATTGTAATACAGTCACACAATGAACTACTGTACAATTAGAATTAGCCATCTACAATCACACATAAAATTGTGCATGAATCTTAATAAACATAATCTTCAACAAAAGAAGCCAAACCTAAATGAGTGCTTACTATGTGAATCCTATTTACAAAAATAGGGGTGAGGTGGGTGCGAGGTTGTGAGTTCAAACCCCAGTGCCGCAAAAAAAAAAAAAAAAAAAAATAGGGGTGAGATTTAATGCCTGAAAGCAGGCATGAAACGCTTGTGGACTTCAGTTCATGTGGTATTTATTTATCTGGGTTCTTGTTACACAAATGTGTTTTGCTCATGAAAATTCAGCAAACTACAGTGCATGCATGCTTTTCTGTCTAAATATTATACTTTAATAACAAAATTTCAAATAGAAAAAGATCCATAATTTTTATTGGATTAAGATGGTTGCTGCTGTCTAACAAAGCCATTTGATTTCATGTGCAGAACCCAAAGGGAGTTCTATAACTGGTTTATACACTGCTAATTACTGCTGATTATCACCTGAATATTTGTCACAGGTCTGTAAGTCAGTGCTTACCAAGGGTTGGTGGTGGGAACAGTTTGTCTCAGGTCCAGGTGATAAAAGTACATTACCTATAGGAAATTTAAAGCAATAATAAAATGGACTAAAAGTCAATTTAAAAAAATTATTACCATACACTGGCATTCCTTAACAATATCACCTACAAAATATCTCCTCCTTTTCCCAATAAGTAATTCACAAATTTAAATTCTAAACAATACTATGATTGCTGCTGAGCTGGCCTGGATCACTGCCTTGCCCTTTGTTGACCCATGATGAAAATAGTAGCCATGATTTTGTAGGTTTATATATTGTATCGGAGATTAGACTGGCCCTTTTAGTATATAAATCTTATCCAGACCTCACAGCTGTCTGGGTTAGGTATTATCATTTCCATTTTAGAGATGAGAAAACTGGGGGTGATGAAGTTTAAAAAACTGATCCAAATGCCTTCAGCTAGTGAAGATAAGAGTGAGGAGGGTGTCCATCCAAGTCTCCGACTCAGAGTCCACTTTTCCACTGGGCTTTCCTATCCCTTGGTTCCAACTGGTGGGTGGATGGCTTTCAAATGGCACACAGATGCTGAAGAATAGGGCAAGTATACGAAGTCATGATCATTATTTTATTCATTTTAAGGAGAAGGTTCTACATGAATATAACCTCCAATCTCATTTGGTTCAGGTAAGTAAATTCTCCATGTGACTTTTTCCTTCAAGCCTTTGATAAGTCTCTGCTTATTCTCTCCCATACCTCATTTAGGTATGATAGTGACTCAAAATAGATTCAATTATCCCTTTTAATAAATGAAGAAACTTTGGCTTGAGCATTCAAATGACAAGTAGTAGCCACCGCTATTCTGAGCTGAACAGAGAACACATTACCCCCCACCCCAAACACACACACACACGAACTCTGTGCTTGTGCACCTGCTACAAATGTATAAACCTGGGTTGATAAAGCCCAGAAACCATAACTGCAACCCATAACTCCCATCACTACTTAGCCCTGCTCTGGACAAGTAACTGCAACTCCCAGTGCATTCTCAAGCCTTGCCTCTAACTGCTAACCACAACTCCTTTTCACTGAACCCCACTGCATTAGGTCCATGATTCTATAAAAAACATCTCATAGCCTGTATGAGAGTATCCTGTTTGGTCTCTAGTGCTAGAGTGGTCCCTCTTAGGTTTATTCTGAAGTAAACCTGTCCTGTGAGCTTGTACCTCTGTTTCTTTTCCCTTTCCCTAACAGTCACATAGTTAAGAGGAGTGTAGGGTTTAGCTCCATGCTTAAGAGCATGGGCTCTGGGGTCTGGAGACCAGTGTTGACTCTGCCTCCATGGTAGCAATGTGGTTCTGATAATGTTTGTAACATCTCTGAGCCTCAGTTTTCTAAATAAAAGAGATATTTTATAAAATATGAATTAAAATAGTGCTTACTTCCAAGGCTGAAAATTCAAATACCTGCAGGAGCCTGAGGTCAGGAGTCCTACAGCACAGACCAGCCCTGAGGCTTGGCCCCTGCCTGGAACGCATGCACTGAGCAGTGCTGGCAGTGAGGGTGCCTTGGAATGATTCCATCTTCTCTCATTTCATCTTCTTTCAGTGTTTCATCTTTTCTCAGTCCATCTTCTCATTCCATCTTCTCTCAGTGTTTCTAGAGCACCAGGGTCATTCTAGCAAGGTGCTGAGCTCTAAAAATGCAAAAATAAATAATGTTGAGGCCCTTTTTTATTTTAAAAACAAAAAAGAATAAAAATGATTATACAGAATTTCAAAACAAAATAATAGGAGATTAATACTGGTTGATATATTGTGTGTTGTCTTCAAAGCAGTTGTTCAGATTACAAGATACAGATGTGAAAAAATGATCAAACAATCAAACAATGAAAGTACAAAATGTTCTTTTTGATGAACTAAAAGATTAGTAGCATAGTTACTATATATATATATATATATATATATATATATATATATATATATCTTGAGGGAGTCCTATATGGAAATTACCAGTCAAAATACAGTGCTGTAGCATGGCGTTCCAAATCTTAGAAACTCATCACAGCAATTCTGAAGCTGAAGGGTTTGTTGACAGCCCATGGAGCTCATTTTCTACCTTTCAGTAGTGCAATACCAAAACTATTTCAGCCTAGTAAAAAGTTCTGTTTCAGTGAAACTCTGGAAAATGTGAATTGTTAAACCTGAATGTCAAGTCTTTTAGCCAGTCAACAAACCTAACTGCACTTTTTGTCAGCCCTTTTTATTACCGATATAGGCTCTTTGTGCCCGATGAAACCATGGCAACATAGGTGTGGGTTCAGTCTTGTCCTCCAGAGGTTTTCTGCCTCAGAAAGGCAAACTAATCTGGACAGACACCTAAGACTAGAGTTTCATCCAAGCAGTGCATCCTGCATCTCTCATACTCCCTGGATCACCCCACCTGCCTATCTCCTTCTCTTTCTTGCTCAGCCATCACCTCTGCCTTATTTCACTCTTTCCCAGAATACACAGGTTGGGAGTGCTCTCACCCACTGCTCTGGATGGGCCCCCTATATTGGTGTGTTTGTCTTTGGGCTCCCTGGAATGAATACCTCATACTGTGCATGCATACTTCACTTTGTGCTTATCTCCATGTGCTGCTCATCTGGGCCTCCAGTCACTTGTCTGTGTGTGTTCTTGGTTGTTTGGAAGACATCTGTACTTATTTGCATGGATGAGAGCAGAACAAAGAGAATATATGAATAGATGCAATTAAGATTCCTCTTGGAAGGATGTGGTCAAGACAACACACACGCATGCATGTAAATGTCACAGTCAAAACCATTAATTTGTTTTTTCCAAGGAATAGAGGTTTAATGAAAAGGAAAACAGAAGAAATATAAACCAGACTTTTATTTCTTTACATAGCAACATACTTGATTATTATGTGTTAATAAAAATAATTTCCAAAGAACTTTCTTTTTTTCAGAAAGGACACTAGCAGCCTATTTGGGTAATAAAATTTCATGTGAGTTAAAAGTACAGAGGAAGAAATAGGGAAGTTAGAGGTCAGAGCTAAATCAAACAGGAATTAGGCAGAAAGAAAGTCTGTATCCCATAGTGACCTCTTACTTACTGGAGAATTAAAGTGAGATTTTAAGATGGAAGTAGGCTAGGCACTTGAACTTGTGTTTCTTGCCTGGCCATTGTTGACCCAGTTCTTTGGCACAGCCTTCCTGTAGCCTTGTTGGGTGAGAGATGAAGGAGAGAGATGTCCTATTCTCCCTTCTTAGCTATCTATGGTCTCCTAGATCACTCCCACCACCTGATGGTGTACACTAGTTTTTGTTTTTGTTTTTGTTTTTTTTTAGGTGAGCATGCTTTGGGAGTGGAGACTGGAAGATCAGGCAGAGAAAAAACACTGGCTCTCTTCTCCTCTGTCCTGGAAAGCCTCAGAGAAAAAGTAAGCACTTCCAGAGGTGGCCAGGCAAACAGAAGCAATGTAATGGGCAGGGGGCAGGTTCTGACAATGGGCCAGGTAACACGGAGAAGGGTTTAAGGTGAACATCTGACAGAAAAGAACAAACTAACAGGGGAAAGACCAGACCTTTGAAAGAGCAGAATGCTCCGGGACACAATCCCGTGTGCCGGTGGAGAGGCTGAGCTGGGATTCCCGTGGCAAGGCCTGATGCTGGCTGGGCTCTCATTGGTTCCAGGGTGTGGGCCACAATGGAAGGCAAGGATGGGCTGAACTTCACTTCATGACAAATGAAGCCAATGCCTTGGGTGAGGTTGATAAAATTTGTATCAGAAATGACTTGACCTGCTTGAGAGAAAAGAGCGTGGCCTGTGTAAAGATGTGCAGAGCTATGGGAGGAAGATAAGGTGGAGACTGAGCCCATTCTTGCACATGGAGCCTAGCACTGTTCTAGATCTCTTCACTCAGAGCCCCACCAGGTTCTCACACCATTAAGGAGTCTTCGTTAGATCAACTGGAAGTGGTTCATGGAAGTTTATGGGGGCCTATTCCATGTGTTGTGCTTCCTGGAAGGATGTAGCAACATGTTTAAGTACCAGTGAGACTCACAAAATCTGTGGCTACTGTACACTCTGTTGATGGCAGGTCACAGTCTGATTCCTGGCCAGTAACTGATGCTTATGGGCTGAAGACCAGGAGGGGGCAGGTATCCCAGCTGAGAACTTGGAGCTTCTCTATGTACATACATGGCAGTTGACTCTCTGGATAGGAGTTACAGCCCTGAATCCTAATCTCTCTCTCTCTCTGTCTCTGTCTCTCTCTCTGTCTCTCTCTCTCTCTCTCTCCATATATATATATGGTTTCAGTTTTCCTTTTCATTAAACCCCTATTCCTTGGAAAAAAAATGCATCAAATTCTCCTCCCTAGCAAGAGCCATAACTGAATTACAAATGGTGGAGATGAGCAATTCCTGATGTACTCAGGAGTCGGGGCTCGATGCGTGTGATCCAGGGGGAGAAGTGAGCCTGGAGATCTCATTCTCACAGGTGAAAAACGTTTTTGCCAGTCTAGCCCCAGAGTGTTCTGGGAATTGCCACATTCCTCTAGATGTGAGTGAGGAAAATTAATCTTCTGATACGTTGGAAACAGTAATGTGGGATAATTTGCAAAATTTCAGAATCAAGGAAGCTATAAAAGTAGGACTAAAAGGTATTGAGTTACAACATGTTTCTGGCTCAGCCTCTTGCTTGTGTACATTTGTACCTGACTGTGGTTAATTTCATTTCTCTCTTAACCTGGAGAATTGGAGGACTTGGATATTTATACCAGAACATCTAGGCTATGTTGAGTTCATGCAAGAAAAACATAAAAATAAAAAAGCAAAACACCGTCCTCCAAACACCAGGGAGCCATATTTGTACTATTTGAGAAAACACTCTTCTTGGAGAACTCACCAGAGCTGGTAAAGTGGGCCACAGTGGGTCCCTCTGGGACCAGAAAGCTCCCAGGTGTTCCCAGCCCTGACTCCCAACCAGTTGAATCCAGTTAGTCATCGGGGAATATGCCATAGAATGTTGATGGATCACTTTTCACTATTGGAAAAATGTCTGAAAGTCTACACCCAATTAGATTGCTCTTATTTATTCACTGTCTTGAAGATCATCATATGTAAATTGGCTGACTACTGGCCTTTCTACATGTTTAAGTGTTGGGTAGCATAATAATCATCCCTGAAGTCACCCTTTTACCTGCTTCTACAGAGAGCTCATCCCTGGGGGTAGAACCAGGGAGAACCCAGACTTTCTGATGGCCCATTCCCCACTCCGTGGTGTGCATGTTTGTGCCTCTCTCACCAAAGACCTCTCATAGTTCTTAATAACTAGGTAACCTCATTCAGTAGGTACAAGCACCGGGCTCTGTGCTTTCTGTGCAGTATGCAGTTTGATCCTTCATCATAAGTGGTCTGATCATGAATAGCTAGTACTATTGCTGTTCTACAAATGAGACATGTGAAACACAGAAAGGCTGCATCATCTGCCTAAGGTCACACCCTTGTAGGTGGTAGAGCCAAAGTCCAAGGCTAACTGTCTCTGAATTCTTTGTCTGTGTCCCCTGTACCTCTATATTCTCCCCTGCACAAAAAGAAAGAAGTTTGTCCCCCCAACACAGAAAGCAGTTTATCCATTAATCAAGTGTTTACTGAGCATCTGCTGTAATACAGGCAATATTCTAGATCAGTGATGGTCAAACTTTTTCTATAAAAGACCAAATGGTAAATATTTTATTTTTGCCACCATATGGTCAGTCACATGACTCAAGTTGGCTGTTGCAATTTGAAAGAATCATGGGTTGAATGAGTGTGATTGTGTTTCAATAAAATGTCATTTTGCAAAAGCAGGCTCTGAGTCAGGTTTAGCCCATATTCTGTACCCCTGCTCTGGGCACTGAGTTTTTAATGGTGAAAAACATTTCCAAATGCTTGCCTCTGTGGAGCTTACATTCCGGAAAGGGGCAGCAATCGCACCCTGGCCTGTTTATCATGTAAAAAGACTGGAGTTCTGTAGGGTCTCTGCAGTACTCTCTTCCAAGGCAGCGCCTTCTCACAAGTCCCCTCACTCTGTGAGCGCATCTAGTGTCAGGAAGCTTACCATTCCTGCTCTGGGCACCCATCCCTATCACCTAGGCCTTCCCTGTCCTTCTTGTTCATTTGACTCACTTGTTGTAGCTCTGCACTTGGGGCGGAGAGCCTCAAGCTAGTGCACCGGAAGCGAGTGTGGAACTTAAGCAGTTTGCTGGGCCCTACTCCAGAGATTCTGACTGAGTCCAGAATGAGGCTCCAGAATTTCTCTTCCTATCAAGCTCCCAGTTTGCACAGACCACACTTTGAGAACCAGTGCTCTCTGGCAGTAGAGAGGAGTCTGGCAATTCCTCTTGCCTGGTACCTCATATATCTGATCATTGATACCACATTACCTCCAGGTCTTCTTCAGGCAAAATCCAGACTGTGTAACTACTCTGCTTATGAAATGTAATTAGTGATGACAAGCTCTGCCTCCACCACTGTGGGAGAGTCACTAGGACATGGTGCTGGTAACCATGAAGATAGCAACTAAAGTCACACAGAATGAGAAACAGTAGAGCCACTCCTCAGGGCCAAAGAGTGAGACTAGGTTAATGCTGAGACTTGAAAAGAGTATTGAGTGAGTCAGAGAGGCAAGATTTCTGTCTGTTTTTCATGTACGACCTTGGGCAAGTCATTTTCCTTTCTTGGGTCTCAACTTTCTCATCCATAACAGGGAGGTTGGCTAGGGCCCTTCTAGCAGTGAGAATTCTGACATTTTTGAGCAGGTGGAGAAATCTCAGTGGACATACTCATCACCTCACTCATAGGAATTTCCTAAGGGGACACTTGCACACATCACTCTTCTCTCCCACACTGCAAGATCTGCCCCTTATACCCACTGTACAGTCAGTTCAATTTTCTCCCAAGGATTGCTCTGCACCTTCTGACTTTGTGTTCAGGCTGATATGTTACTTATGATCTCACTGGCTTCCTTTGCTTCAGGGCTGGAGAAGTGTTGTCTTGGGGCCTCAGATTAGCTTGTTGTAAACCCACAATGCTAAGCCAAATTCATCTCTTTCTGTATTTGCCACTTGGTTCTGGAAAGTGATTCTTCTGGCTTCCAGGACTTTTGTAGGGAACCAACAGTTGAATGCCACAGAACCACATAAAAAGGCTTAAGATTCTCTTACCCTAAGGGCCAGGCCTCTGCCACAAATCAAGAGATACTTGGCTACTGGCATCTGGATTCTGGAGAGTCAAACTCTCATCTATCCCTTTGTCTATTAAACTGATCAGCAACACTTGAGTTTAAATAACAACTGTAAAACAAGTATCGCTGAGGCTCCTAGCAAGGTTTCTTTAGCCCATTAGAACGCAGCATCAAAGTCTGAGTAATACCATAAAGTCGGTTCTTTTTTCTTCCTGTGAAAAGCTATTTTCACTAATTTGCATACAAAGAATTAATCTGGTGCAAGGAGTTTGGGCACATGGGTATGATAGGGGTAGCCATCCATCCATCCTCAAGAAGTTATGTACAAGAATCTGTGATCACCTGCATTAAGGTCAGTGGTGCGAGATTTCAGGTTCATTGGAAAGTTAATTTAATGAAGGAGGAGAAAGCCCTGCTTAGATCAGAAGCAGATTATTTTTTAGTTCAGGTAACAGCTATTCTTTCTAAAACACCTGTAAATATTTCCAGAAGAGTCAATAAATCTGAGTTAAGTAGTCAAGGTCTGGGGTCAGACCACCATGGGAATTTCTCTTGGCCCTACTGTTTTGTCCCTGTTCCCTTGGTCAGTTTTCTTAAACTCTCAGAGCTCAGTTTTTTTCCCTATGTAAATAAGAATGAAAATATACACCTGTTTAGAACAGAAGGTTAAGGGAGGTAATATACAGGCCAATATTCAACATACGAATGCTAATATTGTCTTCACAGATTGCTCCGGAATATTAGCCAATTGCTGAATGTGTAGGTGTTTTGTTAGTTTGATTTTTTATGTACTAGAAGTCTTAAATCAAAATATATAGATCTGTGAAACTAATTTTTAATAGCTGTAGAATCCCCTGCAGTGTGAATATGTAATAATTTATTTAAATTCTCCCCTGCTGCTAGCAGGACCTTCTATCTCCAGTAACACACACACACACATGTACACACATACACACACACACATGCACATTATATATAAATGGTTAGTTTTCCTATCCTTACCAACACTATTATTAAACTTTATTTATTTATTTAATTTTTTTTTGTACCAAGAATCGAACTCGTGACCTCGTGCTTGCCGGGCAGGCTCTTGCCACTGAGCTATATCTCTGGCCCTTTATTATCAAACTTTAAAGGTTTTGCCAATCTGTTAAGAAAAAAAAGCCTTTCAGTACTGCTTTGACTTCCTGATTTTGAGTGAAATTGGACATCTTTTCCTACTTATTTATCATATGTGTTTCTTTCCCAGTAACTTCATGCTCCTGCTCAAAGGGCATTTGGCTATCAAACTGCTGTCTTCCTGGCAGAGATATATTCAAGATGAGTCTTGAATGGTGAATAATAATACAAATTAGTATCTCTTGTCTAATGCTTCCTAAATGCTGAGCGAGCTTCTAAATGCTTGATATGTATGAACTCATCTAATTTTCCTGATGATCTTAGGAGAAGAAACCATCATTATCTTTATTTTTAGAGGAGAAAGGGATGCATAAAGGCAATGAAATAACTTGTCCAGGACTTCATAGCTAACACAGGGCACAGACAGGAATCAAAGCCATTAGGAGCTATTTTTCTGGTAGTGCGGGAATGATAGCAAAGGCATGGAGGTACCAAATAATACAAAATGTCAGGAGAATTCTAAGAAACTTAATATATTTTGTATTAAGATATGCCATGTCTAGTTAGGAGAAGGGAATGAAGCTAGCAAGGCACAGGGCAGGTGACTTGGCAAGAGGGATATCAGACTTGTCTCCCTAACTGGGGTGTGGTTTCCTTCAACTCAGTGTCCACATCCAGACCCCATATTATTTAGCATCTTGCAGAATATGTCTAGGCAGAGAAAATAAAATGGAAATGCTTATTATTGTGCCTTTCCATAGCATGTGTGGCAGGAGATATTTTACAGGGTTTTGCTCTTGGCTCAATAACCATTTTTAGGTTAACTGATTCAGTTCTGGGATCCCCAGCCATGGGTTGATCCATGCTCTAGCTTGGACAGGTGGATCATTGGCAGCAAATGTTTTTCCAGGAGTTGTCTCCAGTTCCACTATCAGAGGACACATTTTACAACTGTCTTCCTTGCTCTCAGTAAAGACTGAGAAGACAACACTTCCCAAGCAAGTGTGGCCATGAGATAAGGTTGCTGCCCCAAAGCCATGGAATACTTACAAGAATAGAAAATTTCAGATTACCCACCCTAGCCATTAACATGTAGGTGTCCTTCCTACGTGTAGGTGATGCCAAGCCCTATGTGATAGACAGAAGTTTCTGGAAAACCAAATGTGCATTTTGTTCCTTTTGAAAAGCACTTTACTGTCCTCTACCTTGGCAGTGCTTGACAGTTCTACTGTAGTTTATCATTGCCAAGGCAGAAATCATTGGAATATTGACTTTAGAAACAATGTGTGGAGAGAGAGAATCCAGGATAAGCAGTCTAATACTGCCATATCACTTCATCGTAGAGATAGCAGAATCAAGTCATTCTATTTTGTGCCCACAGCAGACATTGCTAACCAATCATGCACTCTTGTCTCATGAAACTGAATATAGCCCCAGCCTCCTTCTCAAAAGGGGTACCCCAGGTAGCATTCCAGCTAATGGCACTTGGCTTTTAACAAGAAATATAATTTGTCACTCCCAATCTAATGGTAAAAAGCCACACTGCTGGAGTCAGACAGACCTTAGTTTAAATTCAGGCTGAGTGATTTGAGCAACTGAGCCTCTCCAAGCCTCTGTGTTCACCAACATTGCATTTCTCAGAGTGTGAGGTAAGATCAAATGGAGTAGTATGCATGCAATTCTTTCCTCACTTTCATTCATTTATTCATTTAATGACTTTTATTGACTGCTACTTTGGACTGGGCATCACTGTTCTATGCTCTGTTTTAGGCAAATGCCTGCCTTTTTTTTCCTAGGGGCTACATTCTAGCAGAAAGGTCAGCAATAAGCAAATGGTAGGATTTGTTTTATATTATATTATAAATTAAGTAAACTCAGATGGAAAACCCATGAAGAAAAATAAATGTAGTAACTGAGGAGGGAGTGAGTAACTGGGACGATGGGGAGTCAAGGTTGGGTCAACCCTTTGCCCTGCAAAACGTTTGGGAATTATGAAAAGATTGTGCTGCTTTTATCCTATTATGGCTTGTGTCTAGATGTCCACCCAAGGCCTCATTCAGTCATGGAGACAGGCTTCTAGAGTTTGTGAATGATTCATGGTCCAATGCTGGGATTATGGGTATAAGTGTTACACCCATGTGGGTGTGGCCTACATACAATATAAGGGACAGAAAGAGTCTTCTCTTGGGCTTCCCCCTTTTTGCTCTTGTTGCTTTTGCTGTCTTCTGTCCATGAACTGTTCCCCTGTGCCATGCCACCCTGCCTTGGAGCCAGTTGCTTATGGACTGAAACCTCCACAAACTATAAGCTAAATAAAACTTTCCTTCCTTAATTTTGGGCACCAGATAGTTTGTCCCAGCAACAAGAGAAAAGTAACTAACACATACCATCTCTTCTTGAAAGGCTAGGAGGTTGCTACCACAGCACAGATGTGTGGCGGCATTTTCCCCCAATAGAATCTGGAGGCTTCATGTAGAGTCCATTACTTTCCAGGCTGTTCCTTGGGGTGTAGCTGTTCCTGGACTAGGATGCTGCTGGATAGACAAAGCAGCTTGGTGCCTGGGCTAGGAAGATATAGATCTCTCTGGATCCATGCCACTATCTTTAAGTCTTGTCATCTCCATGACCATTTATGTGATTGTGGTTGGTCATTCATACCAGTTTTCAGCATCCTCACCTGAGAATGACCAGTAGCAAAGGTGAGCCAGGATGGCCAGGTGAGATGAGTAGGTATCCCACAGAGGTCCAAGAAGGAGAGTGAATATTCAAGGCAAGAGCAACAAATGGTAATGGCTGAGAGGACAAGAAGACAGGTGGATGGTGAGAGTGGGTGAAGGGTTGGGTGGGGTGTACTCCTTGCACTGTGGAGGGAGGCAGAACTGTGATGGAACTGACTGCTAGCCCAGTTTTCAGAGGTGGCTGAGAAGTTGTCAGGTCCTTAGATGGAGTACCTCATTTGAAGCAACCAGGAAGGGAGATAAGCATGAACTATCAGAATGCTGGCCTGGGTGCCAGAGCACACCAGATTACTATCTAGGGTACCTAGGATGGCAAGAAATGTCTCATCACTATGATGTTACCATCCAGGAAGGTAGGGAAGAGCCTGTCTGTGTGACGACTAGGATGAAGCCCAGGCAGTCATCTTCCTTCCAATGGCTTTCACACAACCACACTGAAAGCTGCTCTAGCATGTGGCCAGTACCCACCATGATTACAGGGATTGCAGATTTAAGCCACATAGGTCACACTGGGTGAGAGCTGACACCTGAGCAAGGAAGATCATCTGCTGCTGCTATATCCTGAAGGATCAGGGCTGCTGGCCCCAAGAAACATTTCCAGAAATTCAAGCTCTCGATGATCCCCAGCACCTTACTAATAAGCTCCCACTACTGGCTCAATTTATACCTTTGTAAAAACACTTCCACTGACTGGAAAGGGCTACTGCTGAGCTGATATTCATGCAAGGTGAGATCTGAAAGCAAAGCAGTGTTGGTGCTAGTCTCTAGCCTGGACTAGCCTCACTCAGAACTTGGAAGTGCAGTTGGTTGAATATGTTCCCTAAATTTCTTTAGTTGGAAATAGAATGTTTTCAGATACAACAAGTTAAGACAAAGCCATACTGGATTAGAGTGGGCCCTGCATCCAAAGACCTGTGTCCTTATGAGAAAAGTAGAGGGCACACAGACACCCACCCTGACAGGAAACCCACGTGTAGAGGACAGAGATCAGAGTGAAATGTCCAGGCTAAAGGATGCCAGGGGTTGCCAGGAGCCACTACAGTCTGTGAAGAGGCAAAGAAGATCCTACCCTGGGTCTTGCAAAGGAACAGAGCCCTGCTGCTACCTGAATCTTCTGTCTCCAGAACTAGAAAAGAATGAGTGTCGCCATGTTAAATCATCCAACTTGTGACCATTTGTTACTGCATCCCTAGGAATCTAATACACAAGAAGAAAAACATACAGTGTTTTCAATCAGCCTTCTTTATAGTTATTTTTGTTTTTTCCCCTCTGTCCTCTCCCAGGGAACAAAGCTGTGCAGAGGGAAAGAGTCACACAGAAGGGCTGGATCTTATCTCTGCAACTCATTGGCCTTGGGGTGATGGGAGTGGCTCAGTTTCCTAAACCTTTGTGTCCTCATCTGTGTGCGATTTAAGGAAGAGTGGTTGATAAGCCATGGTCAAGCTCTGGTATAGTGGATGTCCTAGGGAATGCTGAGGGGTCCCTCAATTGGACCAAACCTCACACTGGTCACTAGGCTGTCTCAAATGCTGTCTCCTTTAGACACTCTCTTCAGTGTCAAAAAGATACTGTCCCTCTTCCCACCCACACATTCCAGTCCTGTAGTGTACCTCTCTAAGCCAGTAACACTTCCTCCTAGCTAGAGCTGAGACCCCACAGCAGGATGCAGGATGGAAGACAGGCCTAAGGCATGGGGAGAACTGGGCCCCTAGGTATAATGCACTCTATATAAATGGCTTCTCCTGGCCTGGTAGTACAGTGACCCTGGGGTGCCCTTGAGAAAATGGGAAAGTGACGAGATGGGAGAAAAATCTTCCTTCGACAATCTCATTACCCAAGTGTTCATGGCTGAAGGAAGGTGTGTCTGGGCTTTGAGAGTCTGGAATGAACAGAACACCAGCGGGCAGTAGGTGATCTGACTGGCGAGGCTCCTGAGGATGACTGCAAGCTGGGAGTGGGAGCACTGAGGTGACCCAGGAAAGCCAGGGTGGGAACAGAAGATAAATGGGTTGGCCCAGGAAGCAGGAAAGGAGGAAAGCTAGTGTTAACTGAGTGAAATAAATATTAACTGACTTGATACAGAGTTCTACAGTTTGTTTATTGGGCATTTACCATCTGCCAGAAACCACCCTAAATAGCTCATCTCCTTTCTGTTTCAGCTCTCCGAGGTATGCGAGGTTATCCCCATTTCACAGATAAGAGAATTAAGCCTTTAGTGGTTAATCAACTTGCTCAGAGCCTTTCAGCTAATAAACAGCACAGCAAGGGTTCAATAGATCATAGGATGAATAAAAGAATGACGAGTTAATTTCTTTTCCTCTTGAATATTTTAACAGAATAATCTTCAGATGTGGCTTATCAGCAGCTCATCATATATTTAATAAAATCTTCCCATAAATCCTTGTAGAACCAGAGAGATGAAGATAGAATGATACTTTCTTTGTTGGAATTTGCAAACAGCTCACCAAACCCATTAAATGGCCTCTGGCAGCATACTCTATTCTTGCCTTGATTTAAGCCTCTTGCCTCTATTGTGCGTTCTGTCTTTTCACTGATTTGACAAGTGCATGCTTGTCAAATTTAAAGATGGTCCATGGTAGGATAGATAAATGATGTGTAGAACATTACGGTAACAAGTTCCAATAATGGATGGGACAATAAACTGAGGAACAAAGTGATATTTAACAAACAAGGAGGTCTAGTCCTGCCTGAGACTCACTAATGTTCTTTCTACCCAGTAGTAAGGTGGGAAGAGACTCAGCAGAAGCATGGGTGAAGATCTCAGAACGGGGACTGACTCTAAACTCAACCCAAGATGGCAGTGGAATGTCAGTTCTTAAGAAGCAAATGTCATCTGAATTGGGCAGTCATACTAGCTAAAGCATACCATATTGTTAAAGCTCATTTGGAGCAGGTTGGGTTTTAAATATATCTTAAGGTTGTTGGGCATACTCAAAGAAAGGCATTTAGTGAAAACTCTACAAATTGTTATATTTGGAATGTAAGACAGTGCTAAGGTTGCTTCTTTTAGAAGACTGAACTCTTAGGAAGTGTGTCATAACAGCCTACAGGTGTTTGAAATACCCCCTAGAAATGCCCAAAGGCCAAAGTAAGTTCAATAGGTAAAAATTATAGGGTGAGAGATGTAGAGATTATAGAGATTTACTACAGGGATTTTTGTCCTCTAAATATCTGAGTTACTTAGTTTCTTCTATTCTTGTTTTCTCTTCTATAAACTAGGGCCAATAGAAAATTATAAAAATAAATGGAAACAATACCTGTAAAGTTTATAGTCTAGTGGCTCACGTATAAGAACCATTTTAAAGTGTTAGTATTATTTTACTTTATAATGACTTTTAAAACACAAAGAGACACGGAATCCTTGAATATATAACTTTGGAAAGGAACTGAGTAGCCTCCTATCACCAAGTGTTTCTGGGGCTTTCCAGAGACAGACATGGAAGAGTATCCATCACCAGGTGGAGGACTGAAGTTCATGACATCCAATACCTCTACTATGGAATGACTCCATCAGTCTGCATATCTATTTACCATTGTCAAATGCAAAATCAGTCTCAGCATTTTCTTGCAGCATCAGGTATTGAACTCACAACCTCACGCCTGCAAGGCAGGCACTTAAGCTGCTGAGCCAAACTCCCAGCTCTGGTTTTTTTGAGGCAGGGTCACACTATGTAGCTCACAGGCCAGCCTTGCGCTCACGTTGTAGCCCAGGCTGGCCTCAAACTCACAACGCTGCTCCTACTTCAGCCTCCCGAGTGCTGGGATTAAAGGCGTGTGCCACCATGCCCAGCTTCAATCTCAGCATTTTTCATATCACTTGCAGAGATTCCAAAGCCAGATGAACCACAGTGTCACCCAAAGCGTGACTTCCTCTTACATGTTGTCACACCAGTGTCATTTAAGGGCCTTATCAGTATCTTTGTCTGTATGCTCTCATCTTCCACTTTCACTTTAAGAAAATAATCCCCAACTTCACTTCATAAGATTAGGCTGAGTGTGAAGTCACTTCCCAGACCTGAATTTGGCACAAACCCACAGAATTTGGCTTGGCCACAGTATTTCCTCCTGGTTGTGATGATTTGTGGATAGATATGAATGCAACTCAATTCAGTCCAATAAAGAGCCAAAGTGATATTGAGGCTACTGTAGTTAATAAAATGATTTCTTTCTCTTGAAATTGCTAATCTTAAGCCTGAAGCTCTTGGTGTCATTATTTGAGAAGTAAATTTGAGAGACGGAGAGAAATAATTTCCTAATAACACCTAGTAGCGTTCTTTTAGCCATTAGATCCAGCTGATCTCAATGGTTTCCTGAAGTTTTGTGAACCAAGAAATTCATTTTTTTCCTTCAATTCTGAGTTGGTTAGCTGTCACTTATGACCCAAAATCTAATGGCCAAGCCTCCATTTTTCCCTCTTGAGGAGAAAAGTAATCTACAAGAAGTAAAGGAAAATATTACAAATTCCTTTTGGCAGTTGCAATGAAAGCAAGTTCACACATGATACAAGTGACCAGGAGATCTGAAGTGAAAACATCACATGTGAACCCACAGAACCAGAAGAGATGATAGTAAATAAACTGATTTATTGGACTTGCAATAGAAAACTGGAAGAGATCATGAACAATGAACCTCTGAGAAAATTTTAGGCACCTGCTATAAAACCCAGGGTTAACTCTTGCTGCCTTTCCAGTGTAGCAGGTAAATTATACAAGCTGGAAACAACAAAGTCCTCCAAGGTCAACAACAAAGTTACAGAGAACTGGAGACCTTATAACCCCTCCATCTACTTCTTTCCGTATCAATGATCAAGAAGACAGGCCAACTGAAATTTCAAAGAATGTCCTTTTTTCTTCTCCTTCATGCCTCCCTCATCTTCTTGCTTTTCTCTTTTGGCTTCTATCGCCAACAGCTCCAGGCTTACTCACCCAATCTAGATGCATATACATTTAACCTTGTCTGGCATAATAAAAGGATTCTGTTTAAATGTCTTTTCACTTTCCTTCAAGGCAAGAATTAAATTGGGGAAACTTACTTGTTCTTGGAGAAGGTATTCTGTGTGATAAAGTTAGTAACCAGACAGTATCCATAAAATTTAAAAGTATATATCCATGAACCTGAAGAATCTCACTGACAAGAGGTTGGGGATGTAGCTCAGTAGTAGAGTGTTGTCTGGGAGGTTCAGCACCTTAGGTTTAGTCCTCAAGGAGGGAAGAGAGGGAGAGAGGAGAGGAGAGGAGAAGAGAGGAGAGGGGAGAGGAGGGAAAGGGAGGAAGAAGGGAGGGAGGAAGGGAGAATGGAAAGGAGGGACGGAAGGTAGGAAAAATCCCACTGGTAAGAATGTGCCACATGCACACATATACAGACATGCACTAAAGTTTCCTGAGATACTTGTACAAGAATGTTAATTACAGAGTTTTTGTCAAGTACAGGGGAACTGGTCAAAGAAATTATGGTACATTCAAGTGATGGGATTTGTGAGTTGCTTTAAAGAAGACAGAAAGAGCGAGAGCGAGAGTGAAAGAGAGCTGTTGATCTGCAAAAAGTTCCAGCATATATTACTGTATAGAAACAACCTTCCTACCATAGGGTGTATTTTGCAGGCACCATTCACGGTGTGTGCTAAGTGAGAATATTGCTGCTACTCAGGACATCAGACAGCACAAGTTGTTTGGTGTCCCATGGTGTTGTTCAATCCTGAGGTTATTTTGCCTTATTAAAATGTTCATGAACATTTATGTTTATGTAGGTAATGTATGTAAATATTTTCCCTGAGGAAGGGGGAACAAAAGAAACTAAAAACTAGTGCCCTTCTATGGGGGTGGGGGAAGAGGGGTTTTCACTTTCTTTTTGGTACGTTTTTTGTACACATGTATTATCTAGTCAAGTACTAGCATTCTTTAAACATCTGCAGATGTTATCTGGTGGAGGGGGCTTACAAGTCATGTTGGCTTTGTTCTTTATACTTCCCTGCATTTATTTTTCAAATGCTAATATGTGTATGTGTGTGTGTTTAAGCCACTAACCTCCACCATATACTACACATAAGCTTTGAAGATTATTCAAGTCAGGTCACCCACTTTCTCATCTCGGGTTGTGATATTTCATCTTACGATACACTTGTTTCTGCTTGTGGCCCTGAAGTTCTTGGGTGAGCACTGTCATTGGTCCCCAGTGCAGCTAGTGGAAGGTGGGATGGGACAGGCAGGTGGCCGTTGCCCCCGCCTCCTCTTAGCCAGTTCCTGCCAGGTGGCCCAGGCCGTCAGACTCCTCAGCGCTGCTCTCTGCAGGCCAGCTCTCAGGGCGTGCTGTGAAGAGGGAGATGAGTCAGCAGATTTGCCTGATGCGAAGCTGGCCTGACACCAGAGCGCTGCCCCGCCTGGCTTCAGGTGCCCAATGGCAGCAGAAACGGAGAAGATGGGGTCAGTGCCACCTCTTGGGTTCTGGAAATGAGCTCATCTCTTTTGGCTGCCCTGGGGAGACAGATGGCCTGGCCAGGAAGGCAGGGACTTGGAAACTGAGCCAAGTGTTTCAGTGCCAGCACCATGGGTAGTGGTGAGGGCACCAGGGAAACCTGGAGGAGCCCTGACTCTCCCATTTGACCCCACCTTGCAAGAAGTGACAGGTCTTGGTTCCCTTGCAACCTTCTTAACAGTAACTTCTTCCTCCATGTTTTTCACAAATCCCCTCTGTTCCATTTCCTTTGCTGCTTCTTGGCTATCAAAAGCCAAAAGACTAAAACAATACAACAGTAATTTGGGTAAATTGGTGAAGTGGGGACTTCCTCAGTGCCATCCAAGAATCACTGCCTCCCTTCTGCTTTTCCTCATACTTGTGGGTTAAAACTGAAGGACTCTTAAAACTTAGGCCTAGCACCATGCTTCTGTATTCCTTCCTGTCCCTATCATGTCTTCTGACAAGTGTATTCTCCATTCAGGCTCCCCATGAAGAGCCCAAAGAACTGACTCAAGGGACATGCTTCATTCTGGGTGTCCCAGGAGCTCTGGCTGGCTGGGTGCTCCTGCTGACTGAGTCATGCCATCTAATTTCAATTTTCATGGTTTGGCCTTCAAAGTAGCCTCAGAGTCTCCACGATATTTGTTGCTTTCCATTGTTTCACTTGCCTTGAACTTGAGCTGCTCTTTTCAGAGGCAGAGAAGTACCCTCATTGTTTGAAGCAAAAGCCCCAAAGACTTCAAACTCCAGTGGAAGAACAATGAAGAGTGCATGATTCAGCAGAAAGTGCTCAGTCAGCAGCAGCTCCTGTCTGGGGCCTCTGTGGAGAAGAGAACAGTCCCCACCCGACCACCACCGCTGGAAAGAGGTCACAGGTGGTCATGCCACAGGCTCATGAGAGAGGGAGACAGTTCTATTGACCAACATTTTGATCACCAGTATTCTTCCCAACAATTCTGAGTGGTGAAGATTTTCACTCTTTTTTTATAGGAGCAGGAACTAAAGCTCAGAGGAATTCTGTGAGTTTCCAGGGTTACACAGTTTCACCAAAAATCCTATTCTGACTCCCACAAATCTCCAACAGCCTCTCTGGGTAACTGAGGGGATCCTGCAGTCTAAGATAGGAAACAACTCCTTGGCAGGTGAATTAGCGGTCTTAGTGCTCAGATATACCCAACTTGCTCCCCGTGGGTGCCAAGTGGATGTGACCCAGCCTGGCGCTTGTTCATAACGGGAACACTGTGCCAACATGGAGATGAGATGGCAAGTCTCTACCTGCGGCACACACGAGGCTTGCCCTGAGCTAAATTCCCATGAAACCTTATCTTACAGGGTTCAAAGAAAAACCAAAGAAGTACAAAACCTTTCCAAGGCTCCAAACTTCAGAGCCTTTAGGCCAAAGGCCCAGTTCACTCCTTTCTCCTACCTAGTTTGTAGAAGGCCACTGTCCTCTTGGCTTCATGGACACTGGTCTTCAGGCCTTTCCTTACCAGTGATAATATGACTGAAGGGCTATCTGGGGCTACCAATCCCCTGGACACCTTCCTCTGGATAAGGACAACAGCTGCTCCACTTAGAGAAGTACTCTTCAGGCCTGGATTTGGGCCATGGTTACCATGACAAGGTTGAAATGGAGCCTCTTGGGCCCCAACACTGGCTAAACCAATTTAAAAGTCAATTTTCAAGTAAAAGTGCCTCTCAATTATTCATAGACTAATGGTTCACTTTGTAGACTGTCCTCCTCTTTACCCCTTTGCCACCCTTTTCTCTGCCAGTTGCTTTTGGCTCCCCTCCCTAATGCACTGGACAAAGCGTAAATGAAAGAAGAAAGATCAATCACTGTTGGAGCCTTTTAGGGATCACAGCTGGCTTGAGAACAGGTTGGGTGAATTTTGCATATTCTTGCTAAAACCGTTCCCACTTATCATGCGCAATAGACCACTATGCTAAGTTTTTTGAGCCCCTCTGATTTGCTAATCCTTTCCAGGAAAAGAAATAAAAATAGTAAAGTCCACACAGCTAGAGCCAGCAGAGTCCCAGACTGAGACTAGTTGGGTTGAGAAAGCAGCTACACCTGACCCCATCCTATTCTGTGGGCCTGGGGTGCCCAGGTATATTTATTTACTCAGCATCTTCAAAGGATCATCTCTATAGTAGGTTGCAGAAACTGAGTTTTGAGAAACACAGAAACAGTTGGGTTTCCTCATTTAAATGGTTGTTTTCCCAAATCAAATAAAATACGAAAACTGCTTAAAAATATAATTTACTTACTGTAGCAGCAGTCCACTCTTTGCCAGCAAAAAGAAGACTTTTAAGATGGATTGCATTTCCAATGTAAAGATCAAAAAAGGATGTGATACCATGACTTGCCTTTATATTATTGTTAATAATAAAGCAAATATACTGATACAGAAGTGTCAGATGCTATGTTTGATATTTATGATTATTTGATCATTTTTTGAAGTGTGGCTCTTGCTATGTTACCCAAGCTGGTCTCCACTTGTGAATTCAAAACACTCTTCCCCTCAGCCTCCTGAGTAGTTGGGACTACACACATGCACCTGGCTTGCTTAAATCTTACAGCTCTATGTGGTAGAAACATCAAGTGGGATTTAGAGAAGTTAAGTGACTTGCTCCAGGTTGCTCAGGATGAAGAGAACTATGCTGTCTCATCCAATTGAGAGACTCCACGGCCCTTAATCTACTACATTCCTTCACTCTTCCACAGTGTGAACCAAGTTACATGACCTAGTATCTTTTGTTAACCACAACTACTATCAGCACTACTAGCAAAACTCCAGGAATGTGTTGTGCTTTTGAATTTCCATCCCTGCCCCACTCCTGTCCTTGCTATATTTGTCTTGACTCCTGAATATCTAACCTGAGACCTCCTCTACTTGGCTGGACCATCCTTCCCATTTAGCAACAAACTGCACATCAGGTGTCTTTTGTATTTGTTTTTTCATCATTATTATGTGTGATTATTTAACTTTTTCTGTGTATTTGTTTAATCTCTTTCAGAGTCAGGGTTGAATAGGAAGAGACTGTGTCACGCTTCATATGCATTTTAATATGTCACTTTTCTAGCATGATGCTGGGCCACATTAAACTCATCATATGCATTTTCTGATTAACTGACTTTGGGATGGCAACCATGTGGAAGAAACTTTGTTGGGTCTCTCATGGTACTTAATATTGTACTGGGCATATAGTTGATGTCCAATACAGTTATCAACTGAGTGTCTGACTAACTTTAAAAAAAGATGAATCCAACAACCACTGAGGATTTTCTGTGTACTTTAGGTATGTGATTTAATTTAGGGTTCATAATAATTTTGTGAGGTATGTATTGTTTCTACTTTTCATATAACCCCAGATTATACAAATGGTAAATGTTGGGGCCAGGGCCTGACATCAGGGTGAGGAGACCATAGACACCTAAGTATGTCGGCATGGGATAATCAAAGTTTACCCTTGGGAACACCCAGGGGGTAGTTGTGTAGAAGTGGGAAAGCAAGAGTCTAGACACTCAGACAGGTCAGGACCTAGGAAAAACTGAGAGTTAGGACCAGGTGTCCTACTCAGCAGCCCTCGGGTATAGCCTGGCCTAAGGGGAATTTCTGTTCCCAGGCCCTAGGCTGAGTTCTGTCACAAAGATCCACTCAGGCTAATCTGTTGTCTTTGGGCAAATAGCAGCAACCACTCGAGCTATTACTTTTCAGTTGCTGTTGGACTTAAGCTGGTTCCAGTCGGATAAATCTTCATCAGATCAGAAAGAGAGCTTCTAGGGAGACTGTGGGAACTCTAGTGTATGGACAAGAGACAATAGGGCTAGAGGAATTAACAAAGAAAACATTCCTTTACGTGAGACAGTGCCCAGCGAACTATTGTGAAGCATTTCTGGAGTGGGATTTTTTTTTTTTTTTTTTTTTTTAGCTTGGAAATAAGAAAGTTTGTATTTCCCAGAGCCTCTAAAAACTACTGGAGCTCCTGGTGGTGGGGGGAGAGGGTTAGGTCCATTCTAAGGTTCCCAGTCTTTCCTGTCAGGTGTCCGCTCATAGCCTCCAGGACCTGCCATTCCCACTTCAACCATGAAAATCTTGCTTAATGACACTGATAGGTGATATGGACATCTACAGCATGTGGGTATGGGATAGAGAACAAAAGACAGTGTCTTATGCCAAGCCATATCCCACTCAACCCCAGCACACAAACAAATCTTCCACCGAGCCTGTGTGCTGTCTATGCCTGGGCTGCAAGAGACAGGCACCCAGCCTGGACTGCACGTTTCCTTTAGTCTCAGCATGTGAGACCTCCCATGCCCTCCACCTGTGCTCAAGAGGATAAACTATATGCTTCAAGAGAGCAAATTATTATGGCTGTTTCATTTATCACTGTCTACATACAGTAGGTTCTCAATAAATATTTGTTGAGTCCATGATTTGGCATTTCAGCTTTATTAACCTGTTCCTTTTTGCTGTGCTATTGCTGGTTAGGTGATTATATAACAGTGGCAGACGAAATGAGCATGGAGAGGGGAGGCGGGAGGGAATCCACTAACACCTATGAGTGCCCATCTTTCTCAGACTGTAGGACATGTTTGGGCTTCTCCAGATGCCTTCACTTAAAGATGGGGAAATTAGGCCCAGAAAGGGAGAGGACTTTCCTTTCAGAGCAGCCTTACATGTTGTTATGGCTTGTGTCTAGATGTCCTCCCAAAGCTTCATGCAGTCATACATAGCTGGATATTTTTCAGAGGTGGCTGCATCTAGAGTGTTACAGTGGAATTGATTCATGCAGTGTTAGGATCAAATGGACCAGGATTAAGGATATGAGTACCAGCTGCCATAAGTAGCCTGGATAAGATATAAGGGAGAGAAAGAGCTGTGGTCATCTCTTGTTGCTTCGTTATCTTCTGCCTGCCATGAATTGTTTCTCCTTTGCAGTGCCCCTCTGCCACACCACACTTAGAGTCAGTCAGTTATAGACTAAAAACTATACAAACTGTGAGCTAGATAAACGTTTTAGTCTTTAACTTTGGGCATTAGGTATTTTGTCTCAGCAATGACAGAAAAGTAACTAAGACATGTATTCTCCACACTTCTCTTCCTAAGTCTTCCTAAGTAATTACACCATGTGGTCTGTAGGTCCTATCTCTTTGAGCTGGCACCCAAGCCCTTCCAAACTCTCCTGTGTCCTAATTCTCCAATCTCACTTCCTATCCACTGGATTTGCTATTTCTTCAACTTCCACTGCCCATTCTCTCCTTTCCTACTGTGTTGGAGAAATTTCCTTGCTCTGTGGGCTCCATAGCTGTCACCTTCTCTGAGAAGTCTTCCTTGGATGCTTCCAGGCAGGGTTAGAGGTTACCTGTTCCTAAAACTCAGAGTAGCCTGAGATTCTCTTTGTAGTGCAGTTGTGAGCCTTTTGTGTTTGTTGACTTTCTCCTCTTCCCTCCTGGGGGATCTTTGAGAGGAAGGATTTTGTCTTTCACCTGACTATGCTGCCTGTCCACCATGTGGAAGAAGCCCAAGGAAAACTAGGCAGGAATACCAACTATGTTTACTGGAACCAGGAACATTTAAAAAGTTCTTTACAAACATTAACTCATTTAATCTTGTAAGGACTGTCATAAACAATAGCTCTATGAAATGAATTATTACATTTGTTTTTAGAATGTTTATTATTATAAACATCATGGCCATCCCATTTTATTGGAGAGGATATGAAAACACAAGCAGCTGGCCCTAGAGCACACAGATGTTATCACCTCATTACCGCTTTCTGCTGGCCAGACAGCCCCGGTTCTGCTCCCAGGACCGGCTCATTCCTGCTTTCTCAGGAATGTTCCCCTTCTCCACTGCCTCCTCAGACCACTGGCTCCCCATTTTCCGTGACCAGTTTCTTTATTCTCTGACCCAAAACAGCAGTGCTGACCTCCCACAGCGTTACAGGCCCCATGTAGCTAATGGCATTTTTGATTTCTCTCTTGGTTGTGTCATAACATTGTATTCTTTCCAATATAAGGGGTGCTGTGTGCTCCTCCTTCCAGGCTTTGGGTCTCCTGTCCTTTCTGTGTTCCTCCTTTGAGTTCAGCAGATCGTTAGGGGCACGACAGTGCTCAGTAAATACTTAGGGATATTTTGGTAGAAGACCTAAAAGTTCTGCTGCATCTTTGCAGCTCATAGTGGCTTTGTGACATCATCACACTGATAATAGCAGCTGCCCCTCCATTTTAGGTGTGTGTGTGTGACTCCCATCTTGAGGCTCAGACATAGCAAACTGAGGCTGGGGATATTTTGGTGTAATGTCAGTGCAGTTTTTTTACCCTGCTGTCTGCAGATCAGACCTTATTTGCAGGTCTCTGAGTAGCTGGATTCATCCTTTGATTACTTTCCCTAACCCTTGGAGAAAATATAAAACAGTTATTGAGTTGAATTAGGAAGTGGTAAGAAATGAAATATAAGGGAATGTCCAGTAAGGAAGCCTGTAGCTCAGCTGGTACTGGGATCTCAGTACCTCTCTTTTTTTGGAGTATACATTTAATGACCCAGCAATTCCCTTGTACCCACCCTGTTTGGTGGGCACACTGGAAGATTAGAGAAAGAGCGTTGAGAGATTGCTTACTACATACTCTGTGCATGACTGGGCAAGGCAGTCTCTTTCCGGGTTCTATTTTCTCGCCTGTAAGATGACATGATTTCTAGTCTGCCTAACTCCTTGGGGGCTGGAGTATAGATTAAATGAGACAAATACGTCAGAATAATTCTGCAGACTATAAATCACATCATCCCTCCATCTGTCTGTCTTTCTATCCATATACCTATTCATTCTTTTAGTAAATATTTGTTGAGCTTTCACTATGTGCCAAACACACAGGCAATGGAGACACAGTGCAGGCATTTTTACCAACAATGTAGTTCCTGCTATAGAGAAGGTGGAAAAAGGCCTTAACCAGGCAATTACACTATTGAGTAAGTGAATGCTCCATGAGACATTAGGAAAGGAGTTTCATTCCATGAGACAGATCACATGCCTTCTTGCTCTTGTACTGTTGGCAGTGGTTCTTGCATTGTGATTTGCAAAAGTCGTCTGGGAAACTTGTTTAACGTGAAGATTCTCGGGAAGCAAACTCAGGGAGTCTGATTTTTGTCTGGAATCACTTCTAGAAATATATATGCTTACCTGTCCCTCCAAAACATGTCTCTAAATGTTTCTCTTGCAAATAGCCTTTGGCCAAACTTTAAGAGTGACTTAAAATTAGGGAAGGGTCTTACTTGGAGTCTGTCACCTATGACATCTTTGCTGATTCTTTGTGTGTGTGCACATGAGTATGTGTGTGTGCACGCACAAGCATGTGTGCATGTATGTATTTTTAAGAGGTTCTAGTCCAGGACATTCCTAAAGTTAGGAGACCAAACATATTTTCTCTTTGTTTAAGCCACTGTAAGTTGGGTTCCTGTCACTTAAAACCATCACATCCTGGTTAACTTAGGTCCCTGCTGATCTTCACAGTTTCCACTGGTTGAACAGTGAATATAAAACCTATGGGGGCAAAGTTAGAATTTATTGTCAGAAACAACATTTGGCATGGTTTCTCTAAGAATGGATATTGAGAAGTCCTCTGTCTTTACAGATCCATATACATTTACAATGTGTTCGTGAGCATCTGTGATATGCACTATTCATAAACCATGAACGTCGGCAACTTGCTTCAAAATATTCATTCTTGACCAAATGAGATTGCTCACCATGCCTCTGAAAAAACAAAAATAGTTTGGGTTGGTTAATAAAGGCTCATAGTTGTAATTAATCTATTATCATGAAACCTCCTAGCGTGGAGATTGGGCGTTTGGGTTCTAGAATCACTCTTTGGGTGAGTCCTGACTTTGTTGCTCTCTGGCTCTGTGATGTGTGACTAAATTATTTCTGAGTCTTTATTTCTTCATCTAGGGTCAGGGATTTAGCTCAGCAGCACAAGTGCCTGTCTGGCAAGTGGAAGGTCATGAGTTTGATCCCCAGTACAAAACAAAAGAAAAAAATTTTTCAATTTATTTCTTCATCTATAAAATGAGTATAATGAATAAGACTTATAGAATTGTCATGAGGATTAAATACACTATGTGTAGAAAGAATTTAAAACAATACCTAGTATACAACCAGGGTTTATTAATTCTGAATTATTACTACACAGATTTAAAGAGCTTGCTATAGCAATCCTTACATAAGCTTCCCCCAGCCTACTGACCTTTTGCCCATATATCCATGCTAGGAAATCTTGTTTGTAACTTTACTTCCCTTTTCTCCTGCTAATAAATACTGCCTTTTCATCTAAATCTACAAACCCAGCCCCTAGAATTTAGAGCTTCTGAACACTTCCCTTTTTCTGTCAGTTCACCCAATTCCTGAGTCTCTCTGACTCCCCTTTCCATACTCTTAAGTCTTTATTGTAAGCCTCTGTCCCTGAGTATGTCTCTTCTGTAAGACTGAGAGCTCCCAGAGATCACTGAGAAGCTCCAGGCCACCTAGGTCCCCAGAGCCTGGTATACATTAAGACCATGGAGGCCCTGGCCAGGCACCATCCAGCTAAGGGTAAAACTCAGTTTTTACTCAATCTCCTGAACACTGGTGACCTACTTATAAACTGGGGAATGTACTACCCACTCAAATGCATTGCCTTTTGAATTGATAAGTGCAAAGCCTAGCTTATTAGTCTTTTTTTTATTTTAAAGATAGTAAAATCCAACAAAACAGAACAGAACATAGTCAATCAAAACAAAGCAGTAGAACTGGTACAGAACCTCAAAGAAAGACACTATGAAAACAATAGCTACTATAGTATATCTTGTTATTTTCAGAATAGTTGACCATTCCAACAGGTATAGTAAAATTAAACCAAAAACTAAACACAATAAAACCAATAAAAACAGAATATAAAATAAAGCAAATAAATAAATAAATCAGAATAAAGCAAAACAATGAGAACAATATTGGGCCTTGAAGACAAGACAGAAGAGAATCCCCCATATTTGCTTCATTGCCTACCGTCATCTTCCAGAGAGATGCTCAGGCTGCCAGCCCCAGGCCTGCAAAATCAACGAAACAATGCTAGCATTTAGTTGCTATCAATTTAGCCAGACCTCCAAACCAGCAGGTTGCTTACCGGGACTGGGGGTTGGGGGTGGTTTGCCCTTGATTCTTAGCCTGCACACTGGCAGGCTTACAGGAGGAGCATCTTTCTCTTCCTGGAGTCCGTGCTGGTTGTGCAGTCCCCTGGAAGGCAGACTAGTTTTCTGGTTGGAGCCACTCTGACCCAGCGGGGCCGGTTCTTGAGAGGCCCGTCTCTTTTTTTTTTCCTAGTTTATTAGTCTTATTGTTTCCTATTATAATTATTGTTATTATCTGAATCTGCAGAGAGCATTTGCCTCATAGCTCTCTCACTCTTATTGTGATAAAACACACATGTTGTTAAATTTACCATCTTCGCAACAGTACATATGCATTAAATTCACTCACACTGTCATACAATCTCCATAAATCTTTTCATCTTGCAAAGCTAGAACTCTATGCCCTATAATTCTCTATCCCTTCATGCCACAAATCCTGGCAACCATTATTCTATGTTCTGTCTCTGAATTTTACTATTCAAGGGGTCTCATATAAGAGGAATGATTCCGTATTTGTCTTTTTGTGATTGGCTTATTCTACTTAGCATAATATTCTCAAAGTTCATACATGTTGTTGTATGTTCCAGAACTTCTGTCCTTAAAGGCTAAAAAATATTCTATTGCATATTTATAGAACATTTTGCTCACTCATTCATCTATCAATGAACATGGCCTGCTTGTACAATTTAGTTACTATGAATAATACTGCTATAAACATAGGTATACAGATATTTCTCCAAGATCCTGTTTTTAATTCTTTTGAATATATACCCAGAAGTGAAATTGTATTGTAATTCTATTTTTAATTTTTTGAGGAATCTCTCTGTGAGGCAGTAACATTTGTGGACTTCAGAGAGAGAGAACCAGGCCTCACCCTCACTGGGAGGTGATCCCCGCCTGGAAACCAGTGCCCTGCACGGGCTGCTGCTGGAGTGGGGACAGTCACACACAACCCTCCCTCCCTGAGTCAATGCCATTTGTGGATTGTGGAGGGAGAGAACCAGGCCTCACCAGGAAGCGGTCCCAGCAGGGAAACCATATCATTTTCATTGTTTTGTTGGGTTGGGTTTTATTCTCTTTTGTTTTGTGTGATTATGTTAAATCTGATGGCATGAGCAGCTATTTGAAAGATAGCAAGACATATTATGGTAGCCATTTTGGATTTACTATTGGCTTGTTTTGAAGTCCTTTATTGCATCCATTGTTTTGTTTTTATTGTTTCTATTCTATTCTGTTCTTTTCGACTTTTACTGTGTCTGAAGATAACTGCAGCTATTCTGAAGACAACAAAAGGCATTATGGCAACTATTGTTGGTTTTGTAAGGTCTTAAATTCCTGTATCACTTATAAGGGTTTATTTTGATTGGTTTTATTCTGTTTTATTTTCCTTGGTTTTATCCTCTTTAAAATAAAAAAAAAATTGAGGAACCATCATTGTTTCCCATAACGGCTACAGTATTTTATATGCCTATCAACAGTTCACAATGGTTCATTTCCCCATAGTACAAGCACTTACTTTCCATTTTTTGGTTTTTGTTTCTTTGTTTGTTTTTCATAACAGCTATCTTACTAGGGGTGAGGTGCTCCATAACTCTTATGCCTGACCTCAGGGAGTTTCTCTGAGCAAAGCCAACCTTCGAGGGCAGATTTTCCACATGCAGCCCCAGGGACTGAGTGGATTCTTGACAGAGAGAGCACAGAACCCAAAGCCCCATCTCCTAATCCATTTATTGAGAATTTCTATAAATTCTGGTGCCTTAATTTCACAGGTGAGCAAGTAGGCTCAGGGTGTATAAACAGTCTTTTCAAGGCTTGCAGCTGGTAAACTGGTAGTTGGACAGAACCATAAATGTGGAAGAATTGCTGTGTCAACATCCACACCGCACTCATACTCTCTGAGTTCAAGGTGAGAACACTTCCTCCCTGGGTCTCTGGAGGCCGGACACACTGGGCTCTGCTCCTCTGCTCTGCCTTCGCTGCCCAGGAACCTGCTGGTTGATGAACAGGAAACAAAGCAGATTACATTCATTAGTTAACCAGGTTCCTAGGTGCATCTGTTGTGGCACAGGGTGCTGTTTATGGTTGCAATAAAATGTGTAGCCCCAGCATTCGAGGGCTTACAAGAGTCACCTTCAACTCCCAAATGCAGAATGGAGAGAGGGGCAGCTATGTTCCTCTCAAGTATGACCTGCTTGACAGAGTCCATAAAATTAGTGCACTGAATTTAGTCTTGCCTGATCTTTGTCCAAACAGAACTCTCCACCTGCAGCAGCTGGGCAGGGTCACATAGAGACACTCCTTGTTGGAATGAATGAGGAGATAAGGAGGGCCAGACTCCCGGGATCCCAACCGGAGAGGACTGGTTCCATCTAGGGCTGGCTACTTCAAAGTCTTTGTCCTAAACTATTTTAACAGCACTCTGGGGCATTACTTGTCAATCAGCCTTTTAAAAGTGAACACAAATTTATTCGCAGGTGTGCCTCAGGGCCACAGATCAGTGATCAGAAGCACCATTGCTATAGTCACAGCAGGGACCAGCCCAGTCAGCGGGAGCAGTGTGCTTGAGCCAGGGTACTCCAAGGGAACCGAGAATGTTGACAGGTCCAGTAGTCAACAGTGAAAAGCAGGCACCACTGAGAAGTGGGTTTGATGGGAAGGGAGTATGGGAGAGATCTTGGTGCCAAAGGAACCTGTACAGAAGGAGTCCTGAGCTGATTAGGCATGGACAAAATCATGCAGCTATCACCATCCATGAGCCTGGAAATGAGATGGGGGGAATGCAGGGCTATGCGGGCAGTAGGGGATGAGAGAACATCACAGGCTTTAGGCAAAATGCATAGTCACCAAAGCATTAGGATGTGAGGAACACTGGCTGTAGTTTTGACTCCTTGATAACATATAAATTAAAACACACTTTTTTGTATGCCTCATGGGAGCTTTAAAAATGAGTGCAATTGTCAAGACTGTATACGTTAAGAAGTCAAATCTTTATATTCAGCTCCTGATGCTGACCTCAGGAGTCTTGGATTCAACTCTCTGCTTCACACTTACAGGGTGAACTTGTGCAAATTGCCTAGTTTCTAGTTCTCAATATTTGATCTGTGAAAAGCAATACAGCACTACTTGGCCCAAGGTGCAGCCAGCACTTTGCAAGTGTTACATTAGTGAAGCTAAGACTAATAAGAAAGCAAAGAGGTACCTATAAGGGATTGGGCTGATTACACACTCAAGTATATACTATTTAATCCCTATAATTTTGTCCAAACCATTGTAAACATCCCCATCTGACAAACAGGGACAAGAGAGAAGGAGGGAGAATTGGCTCACTACTGCACAGAGTGATGGGTAAATGGCCAGGCATACATTCCTTTGAGCTGGCTGAGAGCCTGTGCTTGCTTAAAGAAGCATAGCAAGAACCATAATTCAGCCTGAATGTCCCCAACAGGCTCTGTTGCTTTGTTTACATCAAAGCCTGAGTTTGTCCAGCACCTGGGGCAGTTAGATGAGAGTTTGGATTGGTTTTGGAAAAAAGAAGGCAGGTAGGTCTAAGGAAGACAAAGGAAATATATCCGGCTTTCAAGATAACCTTTCACAGATCCAGACTTCTTCCCATTCAACTTGTTTTTCAGCCTTGGAATTCTACAGCATCTTAGTCCTAGAAAGGGCTTAGGGTCTAATTTGTCCAGCCACGCCATTTTACTGATGGCTCAGAAAAGGAAGGTAGCTTGCACCAGCTAGCTGGTGATAGTCCCCATTAAAACCTTGAGTTTGTCATGCCCGTGGCATCTCCTCAGCCTCCAAATTATTCATTTTCCAGATCTGTCTTATGAGACTCTGTCCCTGGCCCAGTAATGTGGGGCCTTTGGACAGAAGCCAGTGCTTCAAGAAGCAGAGGGAGAAGGTGCACCTGGGGAGGTGCAGGAGGGGCCAGCACTGCCACTTAATTGTATTCACTTCAATGAGACCAAATGGAATCAGCCACATTAACATAGCTGGTGCACCTCTGAGCTGTCTAAACCAGCCTTGAATACTAACCAGGGAACTTAGATGGAACTAAAAATAACTGGCTAATCACCACCAGGAAGCATTAACAAGGACTCCAAAGAAAGGAAAATGTCTTAATATTCCATCTCTCCAGCAGCTGGGCTCCAGCTGGGACTGAAGTCTCTTCCCAGCTTCCATTGGGCAGCTAATTAGGCAGGACAGAAGCTCTGCACTTAGAGGAGCTGAGGACCTGCCTAAGCTTCGAGGGAGTAAACGGAACAGGGTTACATGGGGTGAGATGAGTTGCAAATTATTGATGAACCCAAAAGAAATGAGCTGCAGCAGGAGGCAGACCTTTAAAATAAAGAAGTCATCATCACAGTTCACAGATCTTTTCCTTGCAGAAAGGAAAATCTTTATGGGGAAGCGTCATTTAATTTTTCTCTGCAACTCCCCCTGAGAGTTTCCCCTTCCCCAACTTCCAGGTGTCTCCAGCCGAAAGCATCCCTGGGGGCCATACCCTGGGGCCACATTGAAACAAGTTCTTCCTGGCAGCCTCTGTCTTGCGACAAGAACTAGGGCAGACCCACAGTAACCTGAGCACTGAGACAGAGTACAGCATGTGACTACATCATCAAAGGTGTGACAGGTGTTAATTCATTCATAGGACCTGGAAGAGCAGGAATAGGAGATAACTATTTCCAGTTGAAAGTGTTTAGTTCAAGAGAAATAAAGAAATATTATTTCGCAGAGGGCAAGGTAATACTTGAAGAGTTTTGTTCCTCCCAAAGGTATGATCAGTTTAAATATGAATATAAACAGCTGCTAGTGAAGAGCTAGCTACGAGCATATCCCTAACCATTTGGTTCAACATATTTGGCTACATGCTCATGATTCTTCCTGTAATCTGCGTGCTTGGCAAGGGCCTGGGGCAGAATGAGCAATAGAGTGGTATAAGGAAAAGAATGAGGGTTAGAAGAGTATGGACTTTGGGGCTCAGTGCTGTTGCAACATTTCCTAACAGGTGTGTTCAGCAAAATTACTTAGATCTCCAGACTCATGCACGCATGGATTCTGGGACATCTTTTTCTCTGCATTGTAGTAAGACTCAAACAACCCAGCACCTGGGAGAACACTTCATTTTTGTGCAGTGCAAACATCACTGTCCTGCTACACCAAGAGATAGATGTGCACTGGCAAGGTGTGGGCAATCCTTCTAGTGCACAGATGTGGATAAAGAAGACTTTACTGCTCAGCACTCACACCCACTTCCCATGCAGCCCTTCCTGAGAAGCAGGGTCTCCTCCTTTTTCCATGTATTCCAGCCCTGGGATACTGGTGGTTGGATTCACCACTGCCATGGGCCATGGGAAGGGTGCTACTGGAGAGCAGCAGGGTCTGGTTTCTGAAAATCATACTGTCTCTGTTTGTGTTGTTTTCCCACAGACAGAAAGGCCCCCTCCTGAGGCGTGAGTCACACTGTAATCCCCAGGGATGCGAAAGCGGCTGCATTTTGAGGAGGAAGGCTGTGAGCCACAGAGGCTCCTGCCTGGGGCGTGAAAGAAAGCCAGATTCACTCAGAGGTACAAAGAGTCCACTGGCATTGGACGCGTGTTGATCCCACTCCACCCCGTCAGTAGTGATTTGTTGTTTTGGCTTTACCTGGCATCGTTCAAAACCTCCAGACAACATTATGACGTTGAAGAGAACAGAGAAATGAGAAAATCAGTTTACATTTTCAGCTGTGTCACTTAGCAGCCATATGACGCTAGCAGATGATTTAACCATTCAGAGCTTTATCTGGCAGGAGCAGAAAGAAGCACTCTCAGCTACCCCAGAAGGCTGCCGGGATCTGCGGAAGGTTTTGTCTGGGCAGGAGTGCAGGGACAGCAATGTCTCCTTTAGCTACAAGGTTACTTGTTTCTGAGCTGGTAGGTAAATGTGTAGGCAACACGGCAAATTTTTAGGCAGGGTGTGTTATGGGGATGTGTAATGCCTACGTTTAATTTTTTTAGGAATAGTTTTATGGATGAATTAATCATTTTAATTTTATGTGTTAAAATAAAAATAATAAAATATAAATATTTTATTTATAATAAGCAATAAGAATGAAAACAATAAATCATACTAACCAATGTGCACTTAACAGAAAAATAAAATATCAGCAAAATAAAATATTACATTTTTAATATGTAATGAAATAATGAGTGTGTAGAACAACCATCAACATCTTTTCTTTTTTTTTTATTTTTTTATTTTTTGAGCAGGGTCTCACTAGGTAGTTCAGGCTGGCCTTGAGTTCACTTTGTAGCCTAAGCTGGTCTTGAACTTACAATAATCCTCCTGCCTCAGCCTCCTGAATACTAGGATTACAGGTGTATGTCATCATGCCTGGCTAAGCATTAACATTTTCAATATCAACTGTTACCTGCTTACAAGATCTAAAAAATAACAGCAGAAATAAATTTTCATGTGAACTATAATGAAAACACAAACAAAATGCTACCACAGAAATTATCTTTGCTTCAATTTTCACACCTTAGGCAGCCTTCACACATGATGGCAGCATGTTCCATACACTTACTTACACAGACATGCGTGAGCTTAACTTTCTTTTCCTGTTTGGCAGATCACACTAGTCACCCCTCTTGTCTTCCCCTTTTACAGGAGCTTCTTATTATATTATACAACATGCACTTAGCAGGAAAAAGAAATACCAATAAATCAATAAAATGAAATACCAGTAAAACATCAAATATGTACTGTTTACAATAAACATCAACATTTTCTGTATCAACTATTTGCTTACTAAATATAAAAAATAACAGCAGAAATAAATTCTTATGTGAACTACAATGAAAATGCAATTAAAATTCTACCACAAAAATAATCTTTGCTTTAATTGTCGCACCTAAGGCAGTTTTCATACATGAGAACAGCATGTTCCATACACAAGTATCACTTACACTGACAGAACATGTGTTTTGTTTTCCTATCTTCTTTGGTAAGACATACTTGACATCTTGCTGGTCTTCCTGTTTTCTTAGGTGGTTCTTATGAAGTTTCACCTGTCTGTCCACTGGCATTGGGCTTGTGTTGATTCAATGCCGGAATTCTTTTGAGGAGTTCTTTGGGCAGATACATACTTTTCCTCTGTTGTAACTGATTATTTATCAATTCCAGTCCTGATCCTCTAAGAAAATTTCTCTGTTATATTTTGTGATTCTTATTTTCTTTGTAAACTATGCGTGACATGTTTAGGAAGGAGTAAAACACAACCATTGGCCAGCACTTTATGTTTCAAGTGACAACATAGTTACTGCGTAACTCATCAACATCTACTCTGCCTTTCATTTTGTTGTAAGATGTGACCATTTCTGGCTGCCTTTGTGTCAAGGATTCATTGTCCATCTTTTTGGTTGGTTTGTTTGTTTTGAGACACGAACTTGACATGTGGTCCAGGCTAGCCCAGAACTCACTGTGTAGCACAGGTTGACCTTGAACTCACAGGATCTTCCTGCCTCAGGAACCTCCTGAGTGCTGGATTACAGGTGTGCACCATCACGCCTGGCCTCACTATCACTCTTATCATCATGGTGTAATGGTGACAGTATCCAATACTACTGTGTTTTTCTTCATCATATCGGAGATCAATGTTATATCTTTCTAAAATTCAAAGACTGTAGTGTATATTTCTCTATTATGAACTTGCAACATTTTTTTTCAGGAATCTCAGTTTTCTTCCTGAAAACAGGTCCTATGCTGGTCAACTGATGTTCATTTAGCAGATGTAACATCAATAGGTTACAGTGAATCATTTGTCAAATGTGACATCTGGGTTACTTTTAAAAATAGGGGCAACAAGTCTGCTCACAACATCATATAGTTTATTACCGCACAAAGAAAGATCTGGTGACTGAGTTCCAGGATAAATTTCTAAATTCCAGGTGTAAAATTTTTTCACATCTACCATGCCATATACATTCATATCATATTTGAAGGTTTACTTGGCATATTTTGCCAAAGCTTCAACCAAATGATGCAAGTTGTTCATCAGTTGTTATGTATTCAGATGGTGTATAAACTGCTTGACAGTTCAAAATGAATCTTTCAAAAAATGAAGCCGGGAGTGGTGGCGCACGCCTTTAATCCCAGCACTCGGGAGGCTGAGGTAGGCGGAGCGTTGTGAGTTTGAGGCCGGCTTGGGCTACAACGCGAGTGCAAGGCCGGCCTGAGCTACACAGTGTGACCCTGCCTCAAAAAACCAGGGCCGGGAGTTTGGCTCAGCGGCTTACGCGCCTGTCAGGCAGGCATGAGGTTATGAGCTCGATCCCCGGTGCCACAAAAAAAAAAAAAAAAAAAAAAAAAAAAAAAAAAAAAAAAAAAAAAAAAAATGAGCAGATACCAACCAAATTGTTGGATTTTTTTCTTTCTTGGTGGGTCTTTTTGTTGTCAAAATGTAGGGAATTTTGAAGGAAACCAAATCTCTTGAGTGTCATTATTGTTCTAAAAGTCTCAAAGCCACATCTATCACTTCATAAATCCTTTAGATACTGATGATCAGAATGATAAAGTCTTGCTATGAAGGCTATTTAGTTCAGATAGTGAGGTGTCATTATAAATATATTTTTTAGTATTACTATTGATCCATATAGAAG